>CAJPEX010000265.1:0-129137 GCA_905338405.1 Notodromas monacha
CTCCTACCACCAACGAAGCTCATGGTTTCCTTCCTCCTGAATCCATTGAAGGATACAAAAAAGCCCGTTCGTGAGCAAGCAAAAGGCATGAGATTAAAGTTGAAGGAACCGTTTTCCACTTTAATTTTCATCTATAAACTGGGCTCTTTTTTTCTAAAGCCTTTGCAAGAGTTGTCAAACAACGTGACTGGACAGTCAACTTCTTTCTAAACCAGGACATCATGCTCAAAGCTGAAAGGGAATGTCCCAGATCCGCGCGTCCTTGATTTACAAATAACTTTTCCTCCTAAAAATGTATTCTCTACTCTCTTCGCGCAGAGAAACCATTAATTGAAAGCATGCAAATTCAGGATTTTTTAAAACCAATACCACACGAAACTGGGACAGAAAAGCTTTATTTTTACCACCACTAGGCATATTATCTCTCTTTGTCCACACTGCAAAAAATACTGCGAAAACATGTTTTCTCAAATCCTCGGGCAAGTCTGGAACAGTATTAAAAATTGTGAAACGAATTCTGCTTGCCTGACTACATGCAAAACATTCAAAGGCACGTGGAACTAGGACGAACCCTGAAATAACCTCAGAAATTCTTGCAAGAAAGTGCAAGGACACTTTTTCCCAGAGTAATTAAAAATTGATCAGTGCTCGTCATGTCAATAATATTAAGGAATATAATTGAAAATCCTGTAAAAATAAGGATCACCGCTGTAATTCAATATTTCTTTTGAAGTTATCCAAAACTATCAAATCACAAATTTTCATGCCCTGTATCTGAGAGAAAATTCGGAATCAACAGTCAATCAATTATATCACTGAGATCTTTCTTGTGCTTCTATTGTTTATTCTTGCTGCGCTGTTTTTTGTGATTGTTCAATTTTGGCATACACTCAATTTTTTCTAAACCACCACAACAAATTTCCAAGAATCCCCAAGTTCTAATAATGACATTCTTTTTTTCCGAGCCGCAATATCGAGCCTTTCACAGGATTTAATTCGAGAGATGCGTTCATACGTTATTTTCTATTGTTTCTTCCTCCGTCATTCGACCTGTTCGTACTAATTAATCTTGACAAGACTGAAAGCCTGGATCCCCAAAAGGTCTGATGCATCCATCAGCCATAATTACACCTTGTCGTCTTGTGTGGGCAACGTTACACTCAATTCAACCCGATAACTCTCTGCAGTCGACAGGAACACTCCGTCTTCTGTGTTATCGAACAGAAGCACCCTATTTCAGTGTTGTCGGACAAAAGCCGGGGACAATTACTAAAGTAGGGGCTCGTAATGATGCTGAAATCCTGGACACAGTCGACACGAAGATGCATTTGTTGATGAAGTAAAAAAAAAAAGAGAGAGATACATTTGGAAGAAGTATCTCAGTATTGGTGTTTACGATGAAAAGGTGGAAAATAAGTTTGACCGCTGATCTTCTAAAATATACGCATGTACAACCTGAGAAAAACGCATTTTAGATCAAGTAAATTTTAGAAAGATAAAATAATCTTGAATATGTTGCATACAAACGCTTACTTTGAACAATGATTTTCAAAAACGCTCCTCATCGGAAAATATTAACATTTTCAAGGAATTTCTTCCTGCTTCAATTTATTCTTTCAAGGCATATTTATTCTTTCATTTATTAGAGAAAAGAAGAGATTCCGGGCAAAAATATTTAGGTGCATTAGATTTTTCTGGAAAAATTTGCAAATATTTTATAATTCTGAAACTTGGAAAAGCTTCCTCTGTTCGTGCCTGCTCGCCCATCATTTAAAAATTTGATGAATTTGGTAAAACGGCATGTTTACCTTATCGACTTTTAAAAATTTTGGAATTTTTCTCGCAAAGGAAAATTTTCAATGTTTATCCCAGTCATAGCAATGTATCTGGTTCCATTAAATTAACATAATAAATTAAAAAAATAACGCGAAGAAAATAGGACGCATACGTTTTTTTTTCGAAATGAAATGAAAACTGGCGTTTGAGAAACACTTTCACAATTTTTTAAAAAGTTTGAAGCAAAATTGGTTGCTCGAGAAAGTAAGTATAAGCAGGTTTTTTCCAAAGTTGTTACATAATTTCGGCACTCAAAGCAGATTTTCTCTTCTCAAGTTGTTGCAGAACTTCGGGGCTTCCGATGTTGATTTATTTTGCCATCAATTTCCCCGAGTACGAGAACTTTATCTCGTGTGTCTTCTCGAAACCTGGTAGAAAGTTGGGTTTAATCGAAACCTGTCTGAGCTTGTTTAATCTGATGAGAAGTGCTGAGGGGATTAATTTACAACCCCGGGCGCGTCCCGAGACGCGCCAATTTCGGTAAACTCGAGCTATTTGTCCCTTCTCAGGGAAATTGACACTGCCGCTGGTGTTGAGAAAAAATTCCGCACACCATAAAGGTTTTTCGTGGTGTTCCACGTCAAGAAAATTACACGAAAATATTTTCTGCAACGACTGACGAAGAGGCGCATGTTTATATTTATACTGTACATACATTTATTCTTTGTTAATCGAAATGTCTCCATTTGATTTGATTAAAAACATTTTACTGCACTTTCCTGACATGAATCTCCTAGTGAATTTTGTTAGCTGCAGAAAATTTCGTTCACAGTACTTTGTAAAAATGCTGAATCGTCTAATTTTTCAACTAAAAGTAAAACAAGATGTTTCTCGGATATATTTGGAAGTAATGAAGCGAGAGCTTTATTGAGTCAGTCGATCCATTTCTGAAAAGGTTAGAAGGATAATTTTCCTCTGTATCGATGGAGGACGAAAATGTCTCAGTGAATTATTTTTATTTCCTGTGTGAAAATAATTTTTGCTGGCCTTCGTGAGAAAAATTTTTTTCAAGGTCATAGCGGAAAATTCAGTTGGTGTTAAAAAAACTCTTGTTTTGTGTAAAGTGTTCAAAATAACCCTTTTAAAAGTAATCAATCAATCATCTCCCCACTTTTTTTTCTCTTTTCTTCAGAAGTACAGTACCAAAGTGGCTTTTCGTGTTGATTCATGGTCATGAGTGTTACGAGATGCTCGTTGCATCTGTGACCGAATCTTCTCGAAATTATCATGCGAAGCGTACTTTTTCCTATCTTGCTCATCGAAATGAAGTCGGTTCATTTGCAAAAATAAGGAAGTGATCCATCAGAAATCCGTGACACGTGATTCATGGGCATCGCAAATAAGCTGATAAAGATCGGGAAATGAAGCCCTGCTGGTTGCTAATCACCTTCACACCCCAAAGATCGGTATTCTATCGGAGCAATTCATCACACTCAATCTCCTCCTAATCGCTACACACCGAGGGGCATTCCAAAAGTAGACAAGTTAAGAAAATAGTGACGCGTTCCCTTTTGTAAGCGCATATTGTAAAAAGAAAAACACCCCATCTAATGGAGAAAATTCAATCACCAGAAATAATTTCATGAAAATGACTCGTGGTATTTGAATAATCTAAAATTATGAAACTTTATTTGCATGTCAAATGAAACCCTGTTTTGAACTTTCTTTGGAATACCTCAATGGTGCCCAGTGGCATTACAAATCTTTTGATTCTGAGCATTGAAAAATTAGTCGTCATTTATTACATTTTCAGATTTTGAACTAAGAAAATGACAATCATGACCTTTACAAAACTTTTGAAAATTAATAAAAAAAATTATGGAATTGGAATGCATTCTGGGCTCAAATTCATCCCCGCTTATTTATTTATTTATTTTTATTCTGCGACAGCTTCTCTAGCTCGCGTCAATTCTTCTCTGCGACGTTTTCTTCCGCGGCATATTCTCTCCCAAGAAATCTCGTCATTTTCTTCAGCTCGAAATTTTTCTGATAAAGAAAAATATGACGCAGTCAAGGAGAGCGTAATTGATTCGACGAGAACACATGGATATTGAAATTATTCCCGCGGTTTAATTTTCGTATTTCATTTTGATGGAATTGAATCAAGGTTTAGTATTAAAGAACTTTACGATATAGGGAACGAAGTGCAGTAAGCTAGGGGATACCTCTAAAAAAACAAAAAACGAAGGCTGTTGACCTTCACGGCTCTAAAAATAGTCGGCTCCAAGTAGTAACAGGCCCTGGGCAAAGAGGCAGCCGGTCTACAGTGACATTCGATCACCTAGTAAACAAGCTATTTCTTCATTTCCCTCTGTTCAACAACTGTGAATACGGTACTCAAAAATCGCAGGAATGTTGCAAAAAATTAAAAAAAAAACCATAACGAAGAATTCATGACTGACGAGCAGCGATATATATTTTAGACTCTAATGGGCGTGAAATCCAAGCTGCGAAAACGGCAGTCGGTTGGAGCGCAATTCGAAACCTCGTCGATTTTGTATCGAAGTGTTTGTTTGCTTATCCCCTCGATGCTTGTTTTGTTGCTTGTGGAAACTCACTGCCACAAAAGGGACGTTTCCTTTACTCAAGTTACAGTTGACCAAGGCTACCTTTGAGACCCTGTGTAAAGTTCGCTTGTGCGTCGTCAGGACGGTTTTTTATGGCTTTGAATGTGTCAAGGTCGTTTTCATTCATAAAATGGAAATACCGTCGTTAAAAATTTTAACTTTCAACATTTGCATAATTGCATTCAAGGGAATTAGCAAAAAAAAAGTTAAGAAATTTCCTTTGATTTTGAAGACCATTTAAAGCCTCTCAATTTCTCCCAAAGGTTTCGTGGAAGACCTAAGAAAATTTAATTATCTGCCGACCAGAATATTCCATGGTGATAAAAAATCACTTTTCTGATGAAGTGCTTTTTGCGTGACTCCGAGGAAAGAGCCATAAAATAATTTTGTGATTTAAAAGAAATTTTCTGCAGATTTTCCAAGTCAGTATAGTGGCCAAAAATGTCCGCACGGACTTCTTGAAAGACGAAAAAGATAAATTTTGGATCATCAAAAAAAGTTCCATAATTTATGTGATATCCTTCACGCGCAGAAAAAGTTGATGCTTTAGTGGCTGTAAATATTTTAACGTTCTCTGGGTTTTTCTACCCCCATCATTATCAAGTTCTGAACTTATGCGCATAAATTTCACCTTGCAATTCAGCGAGTGCTGTTCGAATTTCAGGGCAGTCCACCTACCAACGCGGATACACCAGCAAATTTTTTTTTTCACAGTATGACAGAAAAAAGAAGAATGACAGCAAATTATTTTGAAAAAAAAAAACAGCAAGCACCGAGAAAAGTAACAGAAATCAGTGCATGTATTCAGGCCACATCCCGCGGAAATCCGCGCAGCATCTTGATCACTTTACCACAGCACTCCCCTGCTTGTCAATGCCCGCAAAAGAAAAAAAATGAAGTTTAAAGAAACAGAAAATAGAAAAAACGTGTCGTGACCTGATATAGAGCCACAAAGAGGAGAAAAAACAGAGAATCCAAGACGAACAGAGCAAGCCACTTATTCGTGTTTGCTCGAGCCCAGTCAAGGATTTTCCATTTGTTTTGCCTCAAAACAAACCTGACGGAAATGTTCCGGCACGTCGTCGTGTCAAGAAAGGTCAGGAACGAGAGGGAAAAAAAGCAAAGAAAATAGCAGTCATTTACATTTTTGCTGGGTTCCCGATATTCAATTCCGTCATATTGTAATGAAGCATTCCTACATTCATTCAAAACATGCAACACAGGTGCGTATAAGGTTCTACGCTCGAATCTGTTTCTGATTTTAATTCTGGCCCCCCAAAAATATCAATAAAAATCGTCAATTATGCATTTAAATTATTACTGTACCTTTCCTCTATAGACGAAAACCTAAACATGCCGAAAGGTATTCTGGTATCTTAAGGTTATTTCAAGATCATTTAACGTCTAGAATAGTCCCGAAGTTCAATTGGAAAGCAACTGTTAACAATTGAATTGAAGTTCAGCGAGGCAGTTAATTAATTCCTAATTGGAATTGTTATGCTTCAAGATATGAATAATTTTCTCCCTCGAAATTACAATGATTCGCGGAATTGAGCGAGATAACAATATAAAGCATAATTTTTGCCATTTCAGAGATTCTGCTGAAGTTGAAAAATTCTCATCAGGAAGGATGCATTTCTCATCCCTTCAAGCGATAAAAAATGACTGAATTAATTTTAAAAGCTTAACGAATACATTTAAAAATGAATAAAAATGTCATGCCTGCTTTTTTTCTTTTTTGTCATCCCTGATGGTCTCTGTGCATTAAAGAATATTCTCCAGACTTTTTTTTTAATCCCAGCGAGCCGCTGTGGCAGTAAATAAAATTCGAAATTGAAATTATGCAGCTCATCGTCGTGTAAGATGGGCTTATGAAATATGTGGAAGGATTATGAAGATTTAACGAATCCTTAGGTGCATTCCCGTGTTCTAAATCCCTTGAATTATGAACCAGCTCGTGAAATATCGAGATATGACGTGGGCTTTACTTTCTGGGGATAACATTCGGCATTCGTCTCTTTCCCCAGCATTTCACTCGCTGGCCATGAATTTTTCTTGGAACCAAATTTTTAATAGATTTTGAGTGGCTTGCCATTGAATTGCATTTCAAAATTTATCTGAAGAATGGACAATTTGAAAAAAAAAAATTATGTATAAGCTGCTGATTTGCGTCGAGCCATCTTAAAAAAAATTATTCAGAATTGGAAGAAACCCTCTAGAAGGTTATGAGCATATTTTTTAACATCTATCTGTAATCAAATCATCATCAGAAATTGAGTCCTCGGTTGTGTGTGCGGTAATTTTCATTCCTTTGAGAAGAATTCATTTGCTTCTAACATGTGCAGAGCTGATGGGGACATTTTGACTGAATAGAAACCGGTTCTCAGAATATCCTCAAGAGATATTCTGAGAAAATTCCCCACCTGAAGCGGTATTTTTCTTTAAATTTTACTCTTGTTCCACAATCTAAAGACATATTTTGTCAACCTCTTCGGCAATATTATCCTATGGAGAATTAAAAACGTAAGGTCAATGAAAGATTGATCTGGAAAGCACGATTTCATGAATTATGCTTGTGAACTGCTCCAATGAAAGCACAGAATTTAATTCAGTAAAGAGGTTTTGAAAAAGACATGCAGCAATCCAGTTTGAAGGATTTTTATTGGAATTCATTCGAAATTTCAGCGCTTTTTAAAAATTTAAGACAAATTTTTATGAACTTGCCCAAGTAGGGCTTGCTTTTTGAGCAAAGGGATGTTCCGACGTTTCTTCGAAAGTTTCTTGGTACTGTACATGTGAAAGTTAAATTTTATTTTGAATTTCCTGGAACTTCGAGCAAAACTTGGGGGTTTCGACACACAATTGGCTTGATAAAGGCCCTTTCTGTTCAAGAGAAGGTCGAGAGTTTGGCAAATAGTTGCCAAAATATCCAGCAGTTGGGTTCCAAGTACTGCACTGTTCTGTATATATTCTGGTTGGAATGCCTGAGAAATTTGAATTGAAAATCAGTGCTTGATGAAAACTGAATTTTTACAACAACAAAAACGAAACGGAAAGGTCGAAATTGAGTAGAAATACTCTCATTTTTCCTCCATTGTTTTTTCATGCGCCATGCTTTGGGTCTCGACGCCAGGTGCTCGCAATTAGGAGCCGCGTCGGTGCTCGCCGTCGTCGGCGTCGTCGGGCTGACGACTCTCGGACACCAGCAAAGAAGAACAGCCTCGACGTCGACAATTTCTGGCGTCGAAAACGGAGCTGATTATTCCCGTCGACGCCGTGAAAACGTCTCAACCGTGAGTTCCCCTGCAATTTCCCCCACTTCCTCACACCCCGCGGGGTTCCCTGAAAGCAAAGTGTGGAATAATGACGGACACCAGGCCTCTGAAGGGTTCAAACACAGCAAATTCAGCACTTAGGAACAAGCACTACTGAAATGATTTTCGCTCAATTTAACGACAACAGTGCGCACGCCATCAAAATAAAATCGTGTTATAATTTCTCCGTCGTCCGCTGAACTGTATCACCGTAATTATTTTCCGACTCATATCCCCCAGAAGATAAAATAAGGGTTCCAAGAACTATTAAATTTCCTGAAAGACACCAGGCTTGTGAAGAGTTTTTACCCGTACAATCAAGTATTGCAATTCATTTGTTCCCAGATCCGACAAAAACGTGCCTTTCCATCGTGTATTGGCACTACGACATACTGTAATTAAAATGCAATATTATCAGTTTACTCTGCGCCCTCTGGTAATTCTTCAAATGAATTAATATTATAAATACTCGTTTGATGCACAGTATTTAAAGTCATTAACTGGCAAATTATTACGACATTAACGCTCAATCAAAGGAAATTCATGCATCATAGCGCAGTGGGTAAAGGGAAAATAGACTGGATTATTTCTTTGCTGCTGAATTCTAATTTTAAGCTGTTATCCAGGAAATACTCGGGTTTGTTTCCAAGACCTCTTTTTAAATTGAAGCCACTTATTCGTGTTTGCTCGAGCCCAGTCAAGGATTTTCCATTTGTTTTGCCTCAAAACAAACCTGACGGAAATGTTCCGGCACGTCGTCGTGTCAAGAAAGGTCAGGAACGAGAGGGAAAAAAGCAAAGAAAATAGCAGTCATTTACATTTTTGCTGGGTTCCCGATATTCAATTCCGTCATTGTAATGAAGTATTCCTACATTCATTCAAAACATGCAAAACAGGTGCGTATAAGGTTCTACGCTCGAATCTGTTTCTGATTTTAATTCTGGCCCCCCCAAAAATATCAATAAAAATCGTCAATTGCATTTAAATTACTGTACCTTTCCTCTATAGACGAAAACCTACACATGCCGAAAGGTATTCTGATATCTTAAGGTTATTTCAAGATCATTTAACGTCTAGAATAGCCCCGAAGTTCAATTGGAAAGCAACTGTTAACAATTGAATTGAAGTTCAGCGAGACAGTTAATTAATTCCTAATTGGAATTGTTATGCTTCAAGATATGAATAATTTTCTCCCTCGAAATTACAATGATTCGCGGAATTGAGCGAGATAACAATATAAAGCATAATTTTTGCCATTTCAGAGATTCTGCTGAAGTTTAAAAATGCTCTTCAGGTAGGATGCATTTCGCATCCCTTCAAGCGATAAAAAATGACTGAATTTATTTTAAAAGCTTAACGAATACATTTAAAAATGAATAAAAATTTCATGCCTGCTTTTTTTTATTTTTTGTCATCCCTGATGGTCTCTGTGAATTAAAGAATATTCTCCAGACTTTTTTTTTATCCCAGCGAGCTGCTGTGGCAGTAAATAAAATTCGAAATTGAAATGAGGCAGCTCGTCGTGTAAGATGGGCTTATGAAATATGTGGAAGGATTATGAAGATTTAACGAATCCCTAGGTGCATTCCCGTGTTCTAAATCCCTTGAATTATGAACCAGCTCGTGAAATATCGAGATATGACGTGGGCTTTACTTTCTGGGGATAACATTCGGCATTCGTCTCTTTCCCCAGAATTTCACTCGCTGGCCATGAATTTTTCTTGGAACCAAATTTTTAATAGATTTTGAGTGGCTTGCCATTGAATTGCATTTCAAAATTTATCTGAAGAATGGACAATTTGAAAAAAAAAATTATGTATATGCTGCTAATTTGCGTCGAGCCATCTTAAAAATTATTCAGGAATTGGAAGAAAACCTCTAGAAGGTTATGAGCATATTTTTTAACATCTAGCTGTAATCAAATCTTCATCAGAAATTGAGTCTTCGGTTGTGTGTGCGGTATTTTGAATTCCTTTGAGAAGAATTCATTTGCTTCTAACATGTGCAGAGCTGATGGGGACATTTTGACTGAATAAAACCGTTTTTTTCGGAATATCCCCAAGAGATATTCTGAGAAAGTTTCCTGGCTGAATTGGTATATTTCTTTCAATTTTACTCTTGTTCCAAAATCCCAAAACATATTTTGTCAACCTCTTCGGCAATATTATCCTATGGAGAATTAAAAACGTAAGGTCAATGAAAGATTGATCTGGAAAGCACGATTTCATGAATTATGCTTGTGAACTGCTCCAATGAAAGCACAGAATTTAATTCAGTAAAGAGGTTTTGAAAAAGACATGCAGCAATCCAGTTTGAAGGATTTTTATTGGAATTCATTCGAAATTTCAGCGCTTTTTAAAAATTTAAGACAAATTTTTATGAACTTGCCCAAGTAGGGCTTGCTTTTTGAGCAAAGGGATGTTCCGACGTTTCTTCGAAAGTTTCTTGGTACTGTACATGTGAAAGTTAAATTTTATTTTGAATTTCCTGGAACTTCGAGCAAAACTTGGGGGTTTCGACACACAATTGGCTTGATAAAGGCCCTTTCTGTTCAAGAGAAGGTCGAGAGTTTGGCAAATAGTTGCCAAAATATCCAGCAGTTGGGTTCCAAGTACTGCACTGTTCTGTATATATTCTGGTTGGAATGCCTGAGAAATTTGAATTGAAAATCAGTGCTTGATGAAAACTGAATTTTTACAACAACAAAAACGAAACGGAAAGGTCGAAATTGAGTAGAAATACTCTCNATTTTTGCTGGAACTGTGTAAGTTTCGGTATTTTTTGGCAGGACTGCTGCGTGTTCGCTTGAAATGTGTCCCAGAGTTTCCATCGGAACCAGTTGACATTGAACTCATTTCCTTTGCAGGGAAAACACCCAGTGAGTTTCCACAAGCAACAAAACAAGCATCGAGGGGATAAGCAAACAAACACTTCGATACAAAATCGACGAGGTTTCGAATTGCGCTCCAACCGACTGCCGTTTTCGCAGCTTGGATTTCACGCCCATTAGAGTCTAAAATATATATCGCTGCTCGTCAGTCATGAATTCTTCGTTATGGTTTTTTTTTTAATTTTTTGCAACATTCCTGCGATTTTTGAGTACCGTATTCACAGTTGTTGAACAGAGGGGAATGAAGAAATAGCTTGTTTACTAGGTGATCGAATGTCACTGTAGACGCCGACGGAGAAACGGGTCCCGGACAATGATGAACCTCGGCTGATAAAAATCTCGGCACTTCCAGTTGTCGGAAGCAAAAAACAAAAAAATCTCCATAGGGGATCGAATGACGTGAAGCAAGGGATACTGGTAAAGTTCTTCAATACTAAACTTTGATTCAATTGCTTCAACATTAAATACGAAAATTAAACCGCGGGAATAAGTCCAATATCCATGTGTTCTCGTCGAGTCAATTACGCTCTCCTTGACTGCGTCATATTTTTCTTCATCCGAAAAATTTCGAAGTGAAGAAAATGACGAGATTTCTTGGGAGAGAATATGCCGCGGAAGAAAACGTCGCAGAGAAGAATTGACGCAAGAGAAGCTGTCGCAGAATTAAAAAAAATAAAATAAACTGGTATATGAATTTGAGCCCAGAATGCATTTCAATTCCATTAATTTTTGACAAATTTTTAAAGTTTTGTGAAGGTAATGATCGACATTTTCTTAGTTCAAAATCTGAAAATGAAATAAATGACGACTAATTTTTCAATGCTCAGAATCAAAAGATTTGTAATGCCACTGGGTACCATTGAAGTATTCCAAAGAAGGTTCGAAACAGGGTTTCATTTGACATGCAAATAAAGTTTTACAATTTTTAGATCATTCAGATACCGCGAGTCATTTTCATGAAATATTTTATGGTGATTGAATTTTCTCAATTGAATGGTGTGTTTTTTTTTTTACAATTTGAGCTTACAAAAGGGAACGCGTCAATATTTTCTTAACTTGTCTACTTTTCGAATGCCCCTCGGTGTGTAGCGATTAGGAGGAGATTGAGTGTGATGAATTGCTCCGATAGAATACCGATCTTTGGGGTGTGAAGGTGATTAGCAACCAGCAGGGCTTCATTTCCCGATCTTTATCAGCTTATTTGCGATGCCCATGAATCACGTGTCTTGGATTTCTGATGGATCACTTCCTTATTTTTGCAAATGAACCGACTTCATTTCGATGAGCAAGATAGGAAAAAGTACACTTCGCATGATAACTTCGAGAAGATTCCGTCACAGATGCAACGAGCATCTCGTAACACTCATGACCATGAATCAACACGAAAAGCCACTTTGGTACTGTACTTCTGAAGAAAAGAGACACAAAAAAAAGAAGCGGGGAGATGACTGATTGATTACTTTCAAAAGGGTTATTTTGAACACATTTACACAAAACAAGAGATTTTTAACACCCACTGAATTTTCCGCTATGACCTTGAAAAAAATTTTCTCACGCAGGCCAGCAGAAATTATTTTGACACAGGAAATAAAAATAATTCACTGAGAAATTTTCGTCCTCCATCGATACAGAAGAAAATTATCCTTCTAACCTTTTCAGAAAAGGATCGACTCAATAAAGCTCTTCATTACTTCCGTATACTGTATATCCGAGAAACATCTTGTTTTAATTTTAAAGGAAAAATTATACGATTCAGCATATTTTAGGAAGTACTGTGATACAAATTTTCCGCAGCAAACAAAATTCACTACGAGATTCATGCCAGGAAAGTGCATTAAAATGTTTATTATCGAATCAAATGAAGTCATTTCGATTGAAAAAGAATAAATGTATTAAATTGGAGATATGCCGTTGGAGAAAATATTTTCATGTAACTTTCTTGACGTGGAACACCACGAAAAACCTTTTTGGTGCAGTATTTCCACAAAAAGAAAACATGAGGCAAAATGTAGAACATTTTCCTGCCTTCATATATCCATTGTCATGTACTTTACAAAAACGATCAAGATTTTGTACAGGACCTACATAATTTTCAACCATATCGCTGTACGTTGAAATCCCCGGAAAATGTCCAAAAAAATATCGCTTCACTCGCAACGTGTTTCTACTCACAACAAATCGCGTCTCCGATTAAAATCTCTTAGAATGGGACTCGTTGAAGACGCGAAACATGAACTGGGTTGTGGAAGATTTGCACGAGCAAAAACAAAATAAACTGAACAACTGGAAGCAAAAACTACGAATGAATGAAGAAGAAAAAACAACGGCCCCTTTTTCTCTGTCCGTTTATCAGGAAAACAAATCACTGCTTCGCTTCAGCACTTCTCATCAGATTAAACAAGCTCAGACAGGTTTCGATTAAACCCAACTTTCTACCAGGTTTCGAGAAGACACACGAGATAAAGTTCTCGTACTCGGGGAAATTGATGGCAAAATAAATCAAAAAATCTTCATCTAGATCTTGTTCGACAATTATAATTTCAAATCTTCCTTTACAAATTTAATTAAGGCATATTAAAACTTAAAACAAGGTGTACGGCTTCAAATATTTCCTCTCGTAAAAACCGTACATATGGTACAGTATTTCCACAAAAAAACATAAGACCAAATAATGTAGAACCTTTTTCCTCCCTTCATATATCCATTGTCTTCATGTACAGTACTTTGCAAAAACAATCAAGTTTTTGTACAGTGTCTACATAATTTTCAACCATATCGCTGTACGTTGAAATCCCCGGAAAATGTCCCAAAAAAATATCGCTTCACTCGCAACATGTTTCTACTCACAACAAATCGCGTCTCCGATTAAAATCTCTTAGAATGGGACTCGTTGAAGACGCGAAACATGAACTGGGTTGTGGAAGATTTGCATGAACAAAAACAAAATAAAGTAAACAGCTGGAAGCAAAAAATTACGAATGAAAGAAGAAGAAAAAACAACGGCCCCTTTTTCTCTGTCCGTTTATCAGGAAAACAAATCACTGCTTCGCTTCAGCACTTCTCATCAGATTAAACAAGCTCAGACAGGTTTCGATTAAACCCAACTTTCTACCAGGTTTCGAGAAGACACACGAGATAAAGTTCTCGTACTCGGGGAAATTGATGGCAAAATAAATCAATATCGGAAGCCCCGAAGTTCTGCAACAACTTGAGAAGAGAAAATCTGCTTTGAGTCCCGAAATTATGTAACAACTTTGAAAAAAAACTTTTCAAAAAATTGTGAAAGTGTTTCTCATATGCCAGTTTTTATATCATTCCGGAAAAACGTATGCGCTGTATTTTCTTCGCGTAATTTTTTTTTTATTATGTTAATTTAATGGAACCAGATACATTGCTATGACTGGGATAAACATTTAAAAATTATCTTTGCGAGTAAAATTTTAAAAAGTCGATAAGGTAAACTTGCTGTTTAACCAAATTCATCAAATTTTTGAATGATGGGGAAGCAACCAGCAGACACGGGCAAAGGAAGCTTTTCCAAGTTTTAGAATTTTGCGAATTTTTCTAGAAAATTGTAATACGCCTAAATATTCTTGCCGAGAACCTCTTCTTTTCTCGAATAAATAATGGGCAGTCTGGAAAGAATAAATTAAAGCAAGAAAAAAATCCTTGAAAATGTTAATATTTTCCGATGAGGAGTGTTTTTGAAAATCATTGCTCAAAGTAAGCGTTTTTATGCAACATATTCAAGATTATTTTATCTTTCTAAAATTTACTTTATCTAAAATACGTTTTTCTCAGGTTGTACATGCGTATATTTTAGAAGATTAGCGGTCAAACTTATTTTCCACCTTGCCATCGTAAACACCAATACTGAGATACTTCTTCCAAATGTATCTCTCTCTTTTTTTTTTACTTCATCAACAAATGCATCTTTGTGTCGACTGTGTCCAGGATTTCAGCATCATTACGAGCCCCTACTTTAGTAATTGTCCCCGGCTTTTGTCCGACAACACTGAAATAGGGTGCTTCTGTTCGATAACACAGAAGACGGAGTGTTCCTGTCGACTGCAGAGAGTTATCGGGTTGAATTGAGTGTAACGTTGCCCACACAAGACGACAAGGTGTAATTATGGCTGATGGATGCATCAGACCTTTTGGGGATCCAGGCTTTCAGTCTTGTCAAGATTAATTAGTATGAACAGGTCGAATGACGGAGGAAGAAACAATAGAAAATAACGTATGAACGCATCTCTCGAATTAAATCCTGTGAAAGGCTCGATATTGCGGCTCAGAAAAAAAGAATGTCATTATTAGAACTTGGGGATTCTTGGAAATTTTTTCTGGGGGTTTCAAAACAATCACAAAACAGCTCAGCAAGAATAAACAACAGAAGCACAAGAAAGATCTGTCATAATTCATTGTCTGTTGATTCCGAATTTTCTGTCAGTTACAAGGCGAACCTGTCTCAGACAATTTATGGTTTGATAATTTTGGATAACTTTAGAAGAAATATTGAATTCCAGCTGTGATCCTTATTTTTTTACAGGATTTTCAATTATATTCCTTAATATTATTGAGATGACGAGCACTGATCAATTTTTTAGTACTCTGGGAAAAAGTGTCCTTGCGCTTTCTTGCGAGAATTTCTGAGGTTATTTCAGGGTTCGTCTTAGTTGCCTTTGAATGTTTTGCATGCAGTCAGGCAAGCAGAATTGTTTCACAATTTTTAATACTGTTCCAGACTTGCCCGAGGATTTGAGAAAACATGTTCTCGCAGTATTTTTTGCAGTGTGGACAAAGAGAGATAATATGCCTAGTGGTAGTAAAAATAAAGCTTTTCTGTCCCAGTTGATCGCGTGACAAAGGGTTTTAAAAACCTGAATTTGCATGCTTTCAATTAATGATTTCTCTGCGCGAAGAGAGTAGAGAATACATTTTTAGGAGGAAAAGTTATTTGTAAATCAAGGACGCGCGGATCTGGGACATTCCCTTTCAGCTTTGAGCATGATGTCCTGGTTTAGAAAAAAGTTGACTGTCCAGTCACGTTGTTTGACAACTCTTGCAAAGGCTTTAGAAAAAAAAGAGCCCAGTTTATAGATTTTTTAATTTCACCTTTTGCCAAGGAAGTTGAAATTAGAGTACGGAAAACGAACGAGTGCTTGCCCGAAAAAACATAGGAAGTTACCTAAGTCCTCCTTCCTTTGGTCTCGAAGCAACCACCGTCCTCAACTTGGATTGCGGGCCCATTAACGTCGAAAGGCTGTATTTGATTTCGATTCCTGCAAAGTCACGGGTTCCACCTGCGTCATTCAATATTCCGAGCAAATTCGGATCGATCCAGATAAAAATCCCGCCCACGAAAACCCGGAGAATTCCGAAAGGAAACCCTCACCGGAACCTCCCCTGTTATCTCGAGTTGTCGGAACACGGCGGAAAAATTCCTAATAACCAGGAAACATCGTGTTTTTTCGCCTATATAGCCTGAACCAGGCATCGTATTCCTTATCAGGGAAGTGAAATGAGAAAAAGAGAAAAAACCTATTCAGACACGTAATCACGACCCAGGAAAATTAACAGCGCCTAGCAAACGAGGCCATTTTTCGTTGCGCAATAATCGCTTGCACTCTGGGTTCCCCGTGGGGTTCTCCTTTTTTTCCTCTCTCTCTCTCTCTCTTTCTCTTACTGGGTAAGGAAGGTATTTGTCTTCGTTGGGATCTCCCTGGTGTGTTTTTCTCTTTCCTCCTGTTGTGTCATGGGAGGCAGGTCTCTTTAGCTTCTGGTTGTGCCTCTCTACTTCGTGCTCGGTCCAGCTCCAGCTGCCCGACCTAGGTTCGAGTTTACGACTTCGCCTATAACCGGGGCTTCCTCTTGTTTTGGAATCAAACTTATTTTGTTAATTCATAAAAACAGTAGGTGTGAATTTTTTTTTTCTTCAGCAGATCTCAATAATCTACATAGCAGCGAAACTTTGAAATGGAACGGGGAGACGAGATCAAACCGTTGCTCATGTGATGATACATGGAAATGTCATGTCAGATTTAAATCAAACTAGCAGAAAGAATTTTTTTTACAGCAAAACGAATTTTTCTAGCCATCAGGAAAAGTCCCTCAATTTATTTTGAGTAGCACTCTTCATTGGAATTTATTGATTAAAGTCTCCAAAATTCTTTGACGCACTCCAACGGAGCTCCGCCTTTAAAATATTCTTTGAAATTTATATTATTTCTCACAAAACTGCTTCAATTCGCAAGAAACCCCATTGGGCAGCGATATTTTGGTGGTATACGACTTGCTTGGAACCCAATGTGCACAAATAATCCAGAATTCCTTATGAATCTACTGAAATTGATGGAGACAGGGAAGAATAATTTTTAAAGTGAAATGTTCAATCGAAAGGAGATGTCCAAAATAATTGTTTGAGGCATTCCAACGGAGCTTCGTCTTAGATTTATGTTCGTTTTCACGAGCCTGCTTCAATTCGCAAGGGAAGTGTGAAATTTCAAGTGAATTTTGTTTGTAATCGACTTGCGTGGAACCAATTGTTCACAAGTAATGCATGATTCCTTATGCATCGGCTGGTATTGATGAAAATATAAATTAATAATGCTACACTGGAATTTTACATCAGCAAACGGAGTTGTCCAAAATAAGCCTTTGAAGCATTGCAACGAAACTTCGTCTTCGAAATTTTTTTTGAAATTTATATTATTATTCAAGAGCCGGGAAACTTGAAACCCAAGGGGAGAGCAATATTTTGGTAGTGCTTGACTTGTGTAGGACCCAGTGTGTACAAATAATGCACGATTCCTTGTGAATTTTGGCTTGTATTAATGAAAATGGAAATGAATAATGCTGAACTGAAAGTTCCCATAAAACGGAGTTGTCAAAAATAATTCTTTGAAGCATTGCAACGGACCTTCATCTCCAAAATATATTTGGTGATTTTCAGTCAATCCTCAATTTAGTGCCTCCGTTAAATCACGGTGGGAACGTGTCACTGTGTGTAAAGGGAACTTTTTTAGAGGGAGGTACCACAAGAGTTCCCTTGGGGGTCAAGTCACGGTTAAAGTGAATCGTAACGTTTGTAAAAAGAAAGGAAAATGAAAAATCGGCCAAAATCAGAGAATTTATGGCATACGTCTACAGATATTATCAGGCTATTACTGAGAATCACATGCACATGCTCAGGCTAAGCATAAAAAATTATGTTTCTGAATTTACATGCAATTGGGTGGCTTAATTTGTATGTCCTCCACAGCAAAGAGCATCTAAAAATCAGGAAATTGCTCTTTTTAAAAAATCTGTGAAATCACTATAATCCTGATGTTCCAATTGTGTGCTTTTATTGAAAGGTTGACACAAAACTGCAAGAAACAGTTCCATTCTTTTACTTGGCGCAGTATGTGAAAAATCTGATGTATTCTTTATTTCTTTATACTATAAAATAAATTTAAATACAATAAAAACAGTTCATTTGACCCTTAACTTATTTTGTCTGACTTTGTCTTTTATAAAGCAGACTCAATAGCCAAAAAATTCTACAAAAAAGTCCATTTTACCTATATTAGAAGTCTTCAAATGAATTTTCTTTTGATACAATACCCCTGATTTAATTCTACCTTTGCATAGTGCCACACAATGTGCCAGGACAAACAATGGCACTAAATTGGAGTTTGACTGTATATTATTTTTCACAAACCTGTTTCAAATCACAAGGGAAATGCGAAATCCATTTGGATAGCAATATTTTGGTAGAGCTCGATTTATTATTGTGTGGGGCTCAGTCGCACAAATGATGCAAGATGTAGAGCTACGAGCTCACAAAGAATTTAGATGAATTGGAAAATGAATGAATAAATGAAAATCACGATCCGCCGGGGAACACGGCAGGAAGATTCTTGGTAGTTAGAAGTCTTCTCTTTCTTAAACATAAAGTTGTAAATTTAACTAACCTTTTCTCCTCCTTGTTAAGTGTCTATACTTAAAACCATGTTATGTCTCAAGTTTAGTGTTCTTGTTGCTTTCGAGATATCATCCGAATGCTTCAAGTGAAACAAACATAGTGATAGATTTTTATGAACAAGAGAGATGTGATTTTGATTGCGCAATTATTGCCGCATTCCATTCATTCTCTTGAGATTGTATCAAGTTTCTGATTTTTTTTTAGCGCGAGTATTATTCGCATTTTACTGACGTGCCCTCTGTGTCCCACACAAGATTCCTCAAATAAAGAGCAATATTTTGGTAGTGCTCGACTTGCGTGGAACCCAGTGTGCACAAATAATGCACGATTCCTCATGCATGGGCTGGTATTGATGGAGACAGGAAAGAATAATGCTAAGCTCGGGCTTCGTCTCGCACCTCAGTCAACGCGTCTGTCGCTGGCATTAACATTTTGACTGGCGCATTCCTTGAGTAATCGCCCAGAGCGAAATCTTCAGAAGAGAAAGAATTTGTATTTCAACATTTAAATTGATTGGAAAAGAGGAGGAACAATTCACAGATATGAATTTTGGTACAATACAGAGTTCAAATCACAAGAACAACGAAAGCTCTATATATCCGAATGCTTCAAGTGAAACAAACATAGTGATAGATTTTTATGAACAAGAGAGATGTGATTTTGATTGCGCAATTATTGGCAGCAGGAACTTCCAACAGAATTCCCCGCTGCCGCATTCCATTCATTCTTTTGAGATTGTATCAAGTTTCTGATTTTTTTTTAGCGCGAGTATTATTCGTATTTTACTGACGTGCCCTCTGTGTCCCACACAAGATTCCTCAAATAAAGAGCAATATTTTGGTAGTGCTCGACTTGCGTGGAACCCAGTGTGCACAAATAATGCACGATTCCTCATGCATCGGCTGGTATTGATGGAGACAGGAAAGAATAATGCTAAGCTCGGGCTTCGTCTCGCACCTCAGTCAACGCGTCTGTCGCTGGCATTAACATTTTGACTGGCGCATTCCTTGAGTAATCGCCCAGAGCGTTTATTCTGGGATCCAATTGCATGGGATTAGTGGGTGATCCCCGTCGGGATTCCGTCCTATATGCTGTTGTTTCCTCTCACCCTACACATAAAGTATATACTGTACTCAACTATGTAGAGAGCGCATCGCGTTTTCACTGGCCCGTTGGTTGCTGAAGTTTGACGTGACATCTTTTTTCACACTCGAACTCTTTTTTTTTGATGAGATGCTAAATCGCCTAAATGCCCTGTTGTGTTTCACAGCTCGTTCTGGATTCAAGTGTCAAATTCCCCAGCGCGTGATGATGAGGTCTTGTTTTTTTTTTTAATGCTGGAAATGTCCAGTGAATAATAAATTTGTTGGTTCGTGGCAAGATTTTTCCCGGAGGTATACGGAGAGAAAGTGTTGTTCGATTCTGTTGAAGTTGCAAATGATGTTTGAAGCGGGGGTTTTCCTTGTTTAAACTCTTCACCAGATGCATAATCGTTTAAATGTAATTTTGTGTTTCAGACAGTAAAATGAGTGCTTAATTCAAGTGTCGAGTTTCCCCGAGCGTGATGAGGTCTTCTTTTTTTTTTCTTGAGGGAACTGTACGATGTACAATTGTTTGAAGGGGACAGTGATTTTATTTTTTAGGTATGGAGAAAGAATATGTGGAGTTGTTTGATACGGCTGCACTTACACACGATGCCTTGAACTCAATTTTCCTTGTTTAAACTCTTCATTAGATACGGGTTTGCTTGAATAAGCTGCTATGTTTCACTATGAGTGGTTAACTCAAGTGTCAACGTTCCTGCACATGATGATCAATTTTTTTTTCGGGGAACTGTGAAATAGAAATCTGTAATTTGGCAAGATTAATAAAGCTGGAGCAAATGCCATTCATGGAAAAAAGCGATGTAATAATTTTTTATTCGGTTGAAATTGTAAAATTTGTTCATTGTTCATGTAATAGCACGTCTCAATGGGCTTCACAAATTTGATATGAGGTTTTTTTCCCAGAGAATCTACTTGGGCTTATCGAAGGGGTAGGTGCAATATTGAAATAAAAATATGTCTTAAGTTTGAAATTTCTCGACTTTTTCTCATGCACTGCTTTAGGCCGAGTGGTTCATCAGAAGCAAAATAATTCAACTTTGGAAACAACCTTGCGTCGAGTGAAATAATCTTTTTTTATCACGTCACAGCTCATTTGCAGTGCAGTTCTTTTAATTACACCAGTATCTGAAAATGTTTCCAGGGTTTCTTTTATGGTAGTTTTTTGCTTTCTGAGAAGCACAGAATATGAGCAGCATAAAGGCGAAGTCTCGGTTTGATTTTTATGAAGCTAGCCTGTTAAACCCCGAGATTTTATGTGCAGTTGAAATATTTTTTACCACCATATATCGAGATTTTTATTCCTGATTACTTCAGAATTCCGAGGAAAAGGCACACATTTCGTTTCATCGCAGTAATTTCACACGAATGAATGAGTCAACAAACGCGAGGCAATCCACTGACTGACTAAAACGACAACCAGAAAGATAACTAACTCCTTCGCAAACAATTTACGCGTCTGGTCTGCAGTACATAAAACCGTTTGAATCAACGCCGCAACAACAACAACAACAAAAAAGCTGGAAACTAGGACTATAAATTATATCGAAATGAACAGAAGGCGTAAAAACGTGGTTTAATTGCGTCTGGGTGAAAATGGGGGACGAAGGACTTCAAAGGAAAGCCGACTCACCTCATGGCCCTCGGATGACCCGTCAGTCGGTTGTGCTCAGGCGTCAATGCGCATCTCTGCCAGCTGCTGCGATGACACTTCAGCCTCGACGGATTTCTTTTCGTTTTTTTTTTCTTCTGTGATTTTTTTGTTGCCGACTTTTCCGGTTTTTTTTTTTATCGCTTCCTTGCTTTATTTCACGTTTGAAAGCTTTGATGGACGCTTCAACACTCCTGAGCGTGGTTCAACGCAAAGTTCCTGCGAGGAGAATGTTTCATCGCGAGGAATTGAAATAAAGTGTGATACTTGTGATTGAAATACGCAAACCTTTCGCACTTCAAGTTTTTTTTCATGCAGATATTCTGTTAACCGATTAAGTGATATACAATGAGACTCCCCACATGCAGACACCTCAACATGCGGACAATTTTTCATAGGGACATTTATTTTTCAATAAAAATGGCATAACAACTGCCTGACATATGGACACTGACTCGACATGCAGACATTGCATGATAAAAAGGTCAATGCATTTCAGGAAAATTGACTTTTATTAGGCTTAATTGCAAGAAACAGATATTTCCAATCCTAAGATATATGCAAGAAAAAATGTTTGGTATTTCCCTGATCATTTTCCCATCCATTCAGCTAATTCAAAAAAATTACCTTTAGCAGAGAGGGACTTTCTTCTCTCTTTGTGACTCAAATTTTGTTTTTGCAGATGCCAACATTTCAATGTACTGTATACTGAGGTACACTATTGTACCAAATGCTACAAATGTTCTTATAGAGTTGAAAAGATAACCACTGAATCAAATTCAAGTGTCAAAAATTTTTTAATGGAATTCTGAAGAATATCAACGCAAAGTTCCTGCGAGGAGAATGTTTCATCGCGAGGAATTGAAATAAAGTGTGATACTTGTGATTGAAATACGCAAACCTTTCGCACTTCAAGTTTTTTTTCATGCAGATATTCTGTTAACCAATTAAGTGATATACAATGAGACCCCCCACATGCAGACACCTCAACATGCGGACAATTTGTCATAGGGACGTTTATTTTTTAATAAAAAAAGGCATAAAAACCGCTTGACATATGGACACTGACTCGACATGCAGACATATTGCATGATAAAAAGGTCAATACATTTCAGGAAAATTGACTTTTATTAGGCTTAATTGCAAGAAACAGATATTTCCAATCCTAAGATATATGCAAGAAAAAATGTTTGGTATTTTCCTGATCATTTTCCCATCCATTCAGCTAATTCAAAAAAATTACCTTTAGCAGAGAGGGACTTTCTTCTCTCTTTGTGACTCAAATTTTGTTTTTGCAGATGCCAATTAAAGTTACATGACATATGACTCCATGTGATAACATGGTTTACGATGTTTACAAGAATATCTCAACTTTTCTATTGGTGACTTAGTTTAAGTTCACAGTTTTTAAAAAATTACCTTAAGACTTCTTAATTTCTGTCATAAAACACCAATAATAAGCATATAATGTAAGTCTATGGGAAAATGAGACTCAATGTAAGGACATTTTGAATTAGGGACACTCTTGAATCTTGATGCACCAATTATGTCTGCATCTGGGGGTCTCACAAATTACTCAAGTCCCTGGCGTACCCTTTTTTCAAAAATTTGGATAAAAACATTGTGTATAATTGTATATGCAACATACCAAGATGTACAACATTTTAATCCCAAAAAAGTTTGTGCAAAATTTCAACGTTTTCAGAGGTAGTATTTTTAAGCACAAGAGCCGAGATGAAAAGAAGAACAGAAAATAAAAAGCCATTCAAAAGATTTTATTTCAGCCTGCATTCATACTTTCTACTTAATTTTTTTCCCCGATAATTGCAATTTTTGGCCACTGAAAACTGGGATGCGCTCTTTTCATACATAGCTGGGATTTTCTAAAATTTATAAGTAAACAAGCATGCAAAGTGTCTTACACAGAGGAATTTTGTACTTTTTTTTTAGAAATGTTGACAAGATAATTGTACTTGAACAATTATTGTTCTCCAAACGAGACTATACTTTTGTGGATAGAGAAGAATTTTTGTTAACTGGAATACCGACCACGTGTCTTCGATCAAATAATAAAATGTCTAATTGCTGAAAAATCTGGAAAATGTTACCTCTGAAAAAATGTTCATTCGAAATCCTTTAATTTATTTAACCTTTGGCTTTTAAAACTTTCGGACAACCACCTATTTTTAAACCTGTACGTAACTTAAGCATTTATCAGTTTGGGGCCTAATATTCATGATCAAACACGTAAATGTTATATCTTATTTTGAGATCAATAGAAATATCTAAAACAACAGAGCCACAAATAGTGAGAGCAGGCTGAGCAACTAAAATGCCTAATCTAAAATGATTCCAGCAAAAACAGAAAACGAATTGTTCGCCGAAATGTGCTCATCAATGCTCATTTTCATTTCTGCTCATGCACTCCGTTGCTGGGTGATTTCAAGTGCTAATATTATGTTTCTTCAGAAAAATATTTACGAAACCTCAAATCATCAAATGAGGAATCATGGACGGTATAAACTTGATTTCATGTCACACTGTATCAGATTCACTGAAACAACATCGTCTAATCATAAGAAATGAAAGTACTCTTATTTTTCCAATTATTATTGTGGACATAGACCATTAGTTGAGGATGTAATCGTCATGTATATGGAATACAGCAGACCATCAAGGAGTATGTCCCGAGACGGACTTGATATGTTCGTCTTTCAAGTGTCTTCCCTAAAACAATTCCTTCGGCTTCACGAGTTCTTTGATGAAGTCATTCTACGGAAACTGCCGACATAAATCCCGAAATTCCTGTAATTTCTCCTGCTTTACGTCGAACAACTCTATGTACTGCAATATACAATATTGTTTGTTTTATCGACTCAGCATAGTGATCGAACGCAACAAACATTGACCTAGTCAGAAAGTCTCATAAATTGAGAACTGCATCATCTCCAAAATCGCGTCCCAAAACAATTTTGATTTCAATGACATTTTTCGAATCTATGCCGTAAAATTATTTTTTTTAAACCGGAGGATTCGATTATGAACCGTTGCTCGTCTATACGCGTGTGCAAGTGCAAATATAACGTACCTAATCAATAATTATTTATTAAATAACATAAATTAAAACCATTGAACGCATTATTAAGCCACGTCTTTGTCCACTTTCAGTGTTTGTTTTAATTGACACACATCTGCATCGAAGAAGAAAAATTAAAAATGCGTCAGGATTCGTGACGGGATTCAATTCATATTAAAGTGACACGAGATAAATTGCTTGCAGCGAAAAAAATATGGACTTGGTTGCGGATTTATGAAAAATATTTAGTCGGGACTAAATTCCCTGCATTTTAATCATTTAAAGAAGACACGTACGATTTACGATGGGTCTTCGTTGTCAAATGTTTTGCTTTACTTGTTTCTGTTTTTTTTTTCTTTTACTCGTGAACATCACATTCTGATGTCGAAACCCATCGCTCGGCAACATCTTAGTGATTGCGAATGGGAATAGAAAAGTCAGGCTTCTTTCTTTTGAAAGATTTTAAGAAAACCTCCTGAGTGTTCTTTCCTCTTCAGCAGATTCCTGGGATAGAGAATTCCTCTGGGAATGACACATCTCATCCGGCAGAGCAGGATATTCCCCTGCCATATGTCCGGCAATCCAACGTTGCCGTCTCTTATTTCTCGCTATTTTCGTCGCCAGTCAAAAACTGCTCGAAAAATAAATAAAATCTCGTTCGAAGCTTTTCTGTCCTATATATTTTAATATGGTACAAAAGCAATGCGAGTAAACTTCGATTATTATTCAGCTGTCCGGAGGCTGAGCGAAGTTATTTCGTTCAATTTCGCGTTCATCAAGGAAAACTAAGCGAGTTTACGAGATCCCGTTTCCTGGGATTAAATTCGAAGATTCCCCATAAATCGTGCTGTTCAACGAGCAGACATTTAATGTTGTACAGCTTTGAATAATTTCGGATCGCTGAGGATTCTGTGGATGATATATGCGTATTAGTTGATCCTCGTTTCTTTCTCTGATCGTTCTGTTTTTCCGCCACAAACGTCCAATCAGCCTTTAGATTTATTGCGAGAATGAACGTGGATCTTCATAAAGAATTTAATTCGACTACATCCGTCTGGAAGGTTAATCTCATGTTTTATGTGACTGAGAGCCTGGCTTATGGTTCACTGAAAGAGAGCCTGCGTTTTTCGAAAGCTATTTTGAGCTAAACATGAAGTTTGAGAAGCCGGAATTTATATTCTTTGATTTTTGAAGAAGGTCATAGTAAATGCGTGATAATACTGTATGCTTATAAAAAATATCGTTAAACTACAGTTCTCAAAATTTTTTAAATAAGGCTTCTTCAAACTTTTAGAAAACTCTAAGAATCTAACGTCATCACGATAGGCTAAAGCTGAATTTAAATTTTGTATGTTCCGAGTAAATTCGGAAAAAGGCTTAACTTCAATAATGCGCTTCGATTTCCGAAGTAAATTATTTCAATTTTTTGTTTTAGCCTTGAGGTCAAATTTTATAAATGATGAATTTTATTTAAAAATTCCGTGCCAAAAGCGGTTGAGTGGTTTCATTATTTGAAGTCCCCATTTTGCATTTTTCGACGTCACGCGTGATATTTGCACAACATAAATGGCAGCGTGATCTTTTATCAGCCTTTGAACTTCTCTTCTTTTGAAAGAGCAAAAGAAGAGAAACTTTTTTCATCAAAAGGGGGTTTCTTAACTTGGAAAACCTTGGAAAATTCGACCTCGTTTATGCCACAAAAAAAAAGAAACAGAAATCGCCGCAACGTCTCTGGCCAAGGCTTATTTTTCTTCTTTAATCTTTCTAGCCTGAAAATTTGCCTTCAAACAGAAAATCCATGACTGCTTTAAGATGAGTAAAAATTCTTGCAAAAGAATATTATAACAAATTACAGCAGTATATTGTTGAGGCGAATATTTTGTGAATCAAACAAGACATCGAAATCATTTGCTTGTGTGATGTTGGGCGCAATTGCCATTTTCAGCAAAATTGTATGTTTTGCTGAATTGATTAAAAGGAAGACAAAGCAATCAGCCGGCGATGGAAGAAATATTTAGAAAGTAGAAATTGCTGATAACTCATTGGTTTTCACACCAATTTAGACCTCAATTAACGAAACTGCAGCATGATTCCTAGCAAAAAATGTTTGAACCATTATTTTAAACCCTGTCTCTTCCTAGAATATTTTCCAGTTAATTTACAGACATTCATTTGGACATACTGTATTGGGAATGAAATGCAACCCAGCACCATTTATTTTGCGAAAACAAGCAAAACTGTTGAAAAATCATCTGACTGACAATCCCTGGGAGAAACTTCCTCGAATTTTTCATTCCTGAAAAAAATGAAGAATAAAAGGAAATTATATGATTTAATCAGGTCATGGGAAAAAATTATGAGACAAAAATTTAAATAACATCTCTTCACACCTTCTTCATTGATAAAACAGAGTAATAGGAGCATTGTGCATCAAACATAGCAATATTTTGATCTTGTTAATTTTTGCGTTTTGATTTGGAAAACGTAAATCAAGTGTTATATTCCGATACTTGGTTCTGGATTTTTCGGATGTTTCCTACTTTTTTGTGCACATAAATTCTCATCGAAAAGATAAAATGAATAAAATATTCGGAAGTCATAGGAGTATGACGTAAAGTGCCTCTTTCAACACACATCCTCAGTCAAAAATAAATTTATTCATTTTTCCACTGATAAACCTGGCGTACTTTTTTTTTTTAATTTTGCGTGACATCAGAGCAGTTGAGTATATTCCGCTCAGTTGTACATCGCTCATTTGTCCTTCGTGCTCAGTTGGACTGTCACCAAAAATAAAATGCATTCGCCACCTCGGAATCTTAAAAAATGCAAGCAGGTTTTAGACTCAGGAATCACGAACCGAGTTCCACGAATAATTTTTCCACACCATAACCCGATATCGTCAGCGTCCAGGTGCGTCGGAACGCGTCGAAATCTGAGCCTGGTTACACGGCATTTCCCATATTTCGCGACATGAGAGTAGGGAACCACACCAAAAAAAATGTGTCTTGTTTCGTATGTCGTCGTTTCGTTCCACTGACGCCAATAACGGAACTGAGACGGAAGGGGGAAAAAAAAGAAAAGAAGAGAACAAAAGCTCGAACCGGACACGGAACAAAAGTGTTGTCGGCTTATGATGGAGTTTTTCGTTCGAGGGAAATTGAATGCGGCATCACGAACTCAGAAACAATGAGTCAGTAAATAATAATAATAATAATAATTTCTATCTGAGGATCGGAAATACAATTTTTAGCGAAAAAATTCGTTCTTGTGAACGTCCTTCTTCTTGATCGAACCTACTGATGTTTATATGGGGCACTTTTCAACCCAGAAACAAATCCACTCGCACCTCGTCCCAACTTACTTCCGTTTCCGCATGTTGTCACCTGTTTTTTTCTTCGCACGAGAAACCTTTTTTTTTGCTGAAAATTGCATGTTAAAAGACTGAAGTTCATCACCACTTTGTCCCTTTTTCCGAAACAAACTGTATTTGAAGAAACAGATCCGACAAGATCCTGAAGTTTACATCTCGCGTTCTGCAGAAACTTTTTTCGAAAATGCGTCAAGAAAAACTTTTTCGGTAATGGGAAAGTTAGAATCTTTCTCTTCGGAAATAGCTCTTGTTTTTATCGTTTAATTTTGCTTCAAGGTGAACCATTCATTTTGGGTTGGAAATATCTAGATACGCTACTTTTCATTTAGAATCCATTCAGTAACTTTTCAAGGATCACTCACAAGTCCACAAGTGGTTTTGGCATCAAAGCTTGCTGTAAAAAGGTATATTTTTTCCCACAACACAGGTTATTTTCTGAATGATGTTTACTCTTACCTCTTCTCCGGGATTATTTAGGAAGAGGATTATTGTAAAGATGAGATACAGGTACAGCAAATTTAAGGTAGCTTGAATAACCCATGGAGTTTCATTTCTTTCATTTGAAA
Source organism: Notodromas monacha (assembly GCA_905338405.1). NCBI lineage: Eukaryota > Metazoa > Arthropoda > Ostracoda > Podocopida > Cyprididae > Notodromas > Notodromas monacha. The sequence goes on from CAJPEX010000265.1 coordinate 28,340, forward strand.
ATAACTATGTTTTGTTTGCAATGGGATCATTCCTTTTTCGTGCGTGAACAGCATGAGGCAATCCATGATTTGAATTATTAGCTTTTTTCCTTTGACTTATCAGTGTTTTCAATTACTGATGGAAAAATTTGAAGACTGATATTCAAACAATTAGATGCTGTGACGTGCGAAACGTTTTTTTTTCGAGGATTTTATTTTTGCATTTCAGACGCGACATTTTCCACTTGAAGAAAATAAATACTTGAAGAGGACATTTTTCAATCATTTTCTCTAATTTTGATTTAGATTCTTAAGAATCCTTTCCGCGTAAGCAAAAATATAAACAAAATGTGGATCAGTATCAGAAAAAAATATGTTTCCCTCGACTTCTCATGGTCAGGAATTACTCTTGAGGAATTTAACGATCGAAATTCCAAAAAGATACATGTCCTGAAATCACAGCAGTAACGGCTTTCATGGATCATCTTTGCAGTTATAGCATTTTTTAAATTTCAGATAGAACATTTAAAAAAATGACGTGAATACGTCGTATAGAAGGAAGAAAATTGAAACCCTTTTTTGATCTTAGATTTAATTAATTTGCAATTGAATTCCTTTTCACGCGAGTAAACAAAATGTGGATCAGTGCACGATTGAATATTTTCCTCTCAACTTTTAAATGTCAATGATTACTCGGGTCGGAATTAATCGACCGAAAATCAACAAAAAATACGCGTCGTGAAATTGTCTATCTATGCCTTGATTTTCTTTTCATGTTTTTTTTCAATTTGTAAAGTCCTGAAGCGACAGTTTAAAAAATGAACGACGTGAATTCGTCGCAGCTACAGGATACAATTTCGAAGCACGAAAAAGAAAATCGCAAAAGGCGAATCGGAGGCACTGGGGACGAATGACGGACACGGACGGCGACGTCGTCGACGTCATCGACGTCGTCGACGACGATCCGATGACAACAAAAACGGCGGCTCGGACGACGGCTGACGGCCGACGACTGGATCACCACAATATCAGTTGCAGCCGCTTTCAACCCGGTCTGGTGCTTCGCAGGGGCGGCTCGAAATCGCGCGGGAAAAAAAAAGAACGCCTGGATTGGGTCCGAAACCCCGTGCGTGGGGTTCCGGTACAAATTTCCCTGGCCTACCCGAAAAAAAAAAAATAAAAAATAAAACTGTGTGCTTGCAAGACCAACTTGTTTTCAATTGCAGTCCTACCGTATATGAAGGGATTCGGTCTGCTTCGGTTGGTACAGAAAATTATGCAATATATTTAATCTCGCGCACTCTGGAAACTTCAATTTCTGTGGAGTTTTTTTTTAAATAAAAACCCGTTATTCGCAATAAAATTCTAGCACTGCTGCACACTCAAAAAGAAAGTTATATTTTAAAATTTTGAGAGTTAAAATATGGCACTCACTCGCCTTCAGCGCTCCATTTCCTCCACGCAGCAAGTTTTTATTTTTATTTTTAAATTATTCATTATGCAACGACCCATTCTAATGAGAAACCATACATAATGCTGTATAACTAGTTTGTTCGAGACTCCCCCAAAAAAGTCCCTTCATTGAGTATCGTGATGAGGCTAATTTGTGGAGTGGATAATCAGGTTGGAATGTCTTGAGAAGTTCTCTCGAACACAATGGAACAAACTAATATAAAAGAAAGAGCATTTTCAAATTAAATACAAAGTATCCGCATCTTTTATTATAAACAAGACAAAGGAATGAATCACCTGGAAAGCTCGAGATGTAACTTAAAGATGAACCTTTCAATGCAAATTCTTGGCTAATAATCAGATTTCCAAATTATTTATTTCACTCCGCAATACTCCAGCTGTCTCCTTGGGTTTTTTTTTTTGCCTTGTGAATCACAATATATTTCGGATTACCGACCTTTTGTTACAGGCTTTTTGTAGGTGCGCCTTTTTGTTACAAGGACACATTTGTTACCAAACATTTTGTTATGGACTTTTTGTTACAGCACTTTTTCTTACAAAGATTTCTTGTTACGTTTCATTTTTGTTACACATCATCTTTGTTACAGGTACATTTTGTTTGGTGTACTATTGGATTCAGGCAAGAAAATGTTACCAACTCATTTTGTAACCAAAATTTGTACATTCTGATGCACCAATTAAGGTTAAGAGAAGTATCAACCTAAAATTTGGTACATTGCTCCTCCAATTGACAATAGCCATTGCAAAATCACTCTAGCCCATGGATTCACAATCTCATCCTCTTCCTCTAGGTCTTCTTCACTGTCCCAGGCTTCCTGAAATCTAGGCAGCAATGTCAAAAGCCGTTCCTCCATTTTTATGAGTGTCCTTGACTTCTGTGTAATGATTCCTCCTTCTTGGATAAGTATCCGCTGGCTTTTGGCATATAATTCCTCTTTCTGTACTGTGCTCATGAATTTATATATGGAAGGATGATTTTTCCCCAGTTTCCTATTTTCATTCATAACTTCCTCAATTTTCAACTTCTTTCAACAACAAAAAAAATTCAAAATTTGCAGAATTTAATTGTGCATCTAATGAAAGTTCTAAAATTTAAATTGCTTCCATAAAAGAAAGTTATGATGATTCAAGCTTAAAACTCAGCTAAAACATGTGACCAGTTTCAAGCATATAATTGTGAAAAAAATTTCTAAAATCTTGAATGATGCCTGGGCAATCTCAAGGCCACAAGTGGCACATCAATCACAAGTTCAAGTGAAAAATTAAAAAAATTATGTATATTTTGGAACATTGGGGCACTAACATAGTAGAGAAAAACAGTGCAATGTTATGTCTATAATGTCATACAGCAATCCTTTTCCTGTGTGGTCACTTGCCCAGGTGTGGCTGGGCACCCTCCCCTAGTTGATAAATAAAATTTTGAAAATGTAATAAGGTTTTATTTTGTTGTAACAAAATAGTGTTTCTGTAACAAAATTGTAATGATACAAAACTAGCCTGTAACAAAAGAGCAATGTAACAAAATACTACTGTAACGTACATGATTGCTACAAAGTAGTGCCAGTAGCAAAAATGTTTTGTGACAAAAGGCCGCCTGTAACAAATTGCCCGTAACAAAAAGTTGCATTTCCAAATAGGCTGTAACGAATAGGTGCTACACCATATATTTCATCAATGGATAAAGACAATTCTGCTATGGAATCTTTTTTTCTATCTTTGCACCTGAATGCTGATTATTCACTTGAAATCGGTGGACAATAATTAAGGTATCCAAGTCAAAACACCAATGAAATAATTTTTCAAACAAATGAACCAAGACAAATTTTGGGAAGGAAATTTCGAATAAGAAACTTCGTTACCCAAAATACGTTCTCAATACACTGAAAAGAAAAAAAACTTGGACCATTCGTCATAACTGCTGAACCACATCATGATTACAAGATATTCCAGTTGGACACTTCCCAAATAATTTATCTGGCTGCTGGTCGACTTCAAGTGCATATAGTTTATAATGTGCTGGAGAAACCTGGAGAATAAGGTTTTTCAACAAAAAATATTCTTTTCCCATGGTTTCGACAGAAGCACAGGGCCACCAGTCGCATTGTTTGACAATCGATTAACCATTCAACCCCGACGAACTCAATCCAATAATCAGGTTGGAATGTCTTGAGAAGTTCTCTCGAACACAATGGAACAAACTAATATAAAAGAAAGAGCATTTTCAAATTAAATACAAAGTATCCGCATCTTTTATTATAAACAAGACAAAGGAATAAATCACCTGGAAAGCTCGAGATGTAACTTAAAGATGAACCTTTCAATGCAAATTCTCGGCTAATAATCAGATTTCCAAATTATTTATTTCACTCCGCGATACTCCAGCTGTCTCCTTGGGTTTTCTTTTTTTTTTTTTTGCCTTGTGAATCACAATATATTTCATCAATGGATAAAGACAATTCTGCTATGGAATCTTTTTTTCTATCTTTGCACCTGAATGCTGATTATTCACTTGAAATCGGTGGACGATAATTAAGGTATCCAAGTCAAAACAGCAATGGAATAATTTTTCAAACAAATGAACCAAGACAAATTTTGGGAGGGAAATTTCGAATAAGAAACTTCGTTACCCAAAATACGTTCTCAATACACTGAAAAGAAGAAAAAAAACTTGGACCATTCGTCATAACTGCTGAACCACATCATGATTACAAGATATTCCAGTTGGACACTTCCCAAATAATTTATCGGGCTGCTGGTCGACTTCAAGTGCATATAGTTTATAATGTGCTAGAGAAACCTGGAGAATAAGGTTTTTCAACAAAAAATATTCTTTTCCCATGGTTTCGACAGAAGCACAGGGCCACCAGTCGCATTGTTTGACAATCGATTAACCATTCAACCCCGACGAACTCAATCCTGGAAATCGGGTTTCCCCTGGGGGGTAAATATTAGGTCAAGTGTATGGGCTCGAACCCAGACGGCGCCGAGTCTTTCCTTCAATCACCGTCCCAAATAAGGAACCAAAGGTTCCGATGCTTTCAAGTCAAGTGGGAACACATACAAAAATAACAAACAAGGAACAAGAAACTTATCAAAGTGAAGTGGATAGAACGAGTGGGAAAACACGTCCAGCACTGCAAGGAAGAGTTTCGTTTCCGCGCCACAGTTCCTCAAGCAAAGCACTCAAGCCCCTTGGGGGTCTTCGTTTCTGTCAACTTTTCCTCGTTTCGCTTATTTTCTTCGATCATTGAACTATTGTCACACATTTATTTACAAAATTCAGGACTTGCAAAAATAATGAAACCACTTGCAAGCATAAGGTTGAAGAGAAAGGGCCTCTCCACTGACAGCAGCATGATGCGCTTTGCTTGTTTAACTTGTGGTTTTCTTTAATGTGGGATAGGTGTCACTCGAATAGTTCAAATATTTTCAGGAGTGGATTTGTTCAAAAATGCTCTTGCAGTACATTTTTTCAGGTCTTCCAGAACATTTAATAATTTCCTAAGGATCCTGCAGATGCTGTGAAGAGTCAGTTTCTTGGAAAATTTTCCCTCAAATTCCCGAAGCTTCAGTTTCAGTGTTGGATAAATATTATATTCGCATCAAAACGTGCAATTCAAAGAGCAGGAAACAAGGCGTTTCGTAAACTTTGTGAAATAAGAAGGCTTTTATCGCTTCGTCAACAGTTTGAAGATGTGTGACGAGGACTCGCATCATGTGTTATCAAACCGCAGTAAAATGGTTTCGGAATATTTGTGTTACAACTGTGTAAGCCCGGCTGTGAACGAGATTTCGATAACTACTTTTATTTGCTTTTTTCTTTTTTTTTATCTCCGGTTTCACTATAGTTCGACGACCTCGTGGCGTCCAGGAAATTGTACAAGCCTTCCGCAGTTTTCGGTAGTGTTTGAATAAGATTTGATCGAAAATATGAGGGTTAAATAACCTTTATGATGGAGAATTTTTTCCAGTGAATCATTTTTTTTTTTACAAAAGTTTCAGTTCAGTGAGAAATGCTCCTGTTCACCACAATACCTTCCATTTAATATTGCCTCCATAACATTCAGTTGAGTCTCCTGGATTATGAAAAAAATAAACGCGAATAAACTTCGTATTCCTGAAAGAGCTGATTTAACTTGTTGGATGGACTGACCAAATAAAATGTTATCTTTTTTAATGATCTTGAAATTTTACACTATATACAGCAGTGGTGTTTTTCGCAGGTCATCGAATCGATCTGAAAGCATTTTGGCTATATTATGAGGGATAAACTACAGTATTATCAAATAATGGACAAATCTTTGACAAATTCAGCATCGCCTTTCAGTAAACAACTTCCTGTCGGGATTTTTGAATTAAAAGAAAATCTGCGAAATAGCTTCCTTTCAGGTGTGGAAAAAATATGATTCCTAGGAATAAAGGGATCTGCGAAGCACAAGAATGGAATAAAAATGATTTAAATGCATCATGAAGGAAGAATTACTGGGTTTATTAAGAAGCATTGGAATATAATGATCAGCAGCAGGAAGTATGTAACATTAAGTTTATTTAAAGTAGGGCACAAAATAAATAAATGGATGATGATAAAAACCTCTGATCAACGTACAGCGAAGATCAAGCAAATTTATTTTATGCGCCGGTTGTGAAACCATTTGTGGTGTCTAATAATCAAGGATAAATTGGTATTTTCATGTTAGGAATATACTGTTAATTTGATTTCATAAACCCACTGTTTCTCAAGTTGAATGGAAAAATACCCGAGGCCGTGTTTGGGACTCATCAAAAAATTTCCGCGTAGATTTATTTTTAAACCCCTATAAATGCATAATAAGTAGCTCCTTCATACAGATAAATTCTCTGTAAAACGATCGATCTGTAAAGTTCCCGGAGTTAAATTGTTTTTAGTTAGACCTCCTCGCTGTAAGTCGTGGTTCACCTGGTTCGTTGTTCACTCAATTTTTTTTTTCTTCCTTTCCTGTCCGAGTTTGACATTGGTTAAGGTCATCCACACGCAATTATTCCCCATCTCGTGGTTTTTATCACGGGTGTTCACTGAAATCCCAACAGGAAGTCGGTCTTTTGATACCATCACAGAGTTCAGCAGAATTAACGTGCCAGTCAGTGTCGGGGATTCCCCGGTTTTGTTTCACGGAACAGTTCTTACGGTGTTTCGTCCTACTTACTGGACCTTTTTCAACGAATGAACAGCGTTTGGGTCGTTCCTTTTCCTTTTTCTTTTTTTCTCATTCACAGACGGCACTTGAAACTTGAAGAGACTTGTCGTGAAACGCGGGCTGACAATTTTCTTTCGGTTCTGGCATTTCAGAAGGGAAAGGAATAATCTTTTGTGAGACTCTGGAAAAGTTTACTTTGTGAAAATTGGTTCTGAATTGGGGAGACCTTTTGAATTCAATATCGCCACTTCAATAGTTCAGGATCTATTTCGGGAAATTTTCTGTTGATCTAGTGACGTACAGCATTTTTTTCCTTTGAAATAGGTTGAAAGAGGATCACGTTGCAATATATTTCTGGAAAGTTTGAAGTTGTTGACGACAGTGATCTGATTTTGCTGATCAAACGGTGTCACGTGATCAAATAAATTCGTTTCATGTGAACACGATAGAATTTCAAAATACGATTGAGTGACTGAATATTTCTGTGTTTGCAAATATTTGGTACATTCCTCTGATTTCTAGTGAGACTCTTACGCATTACATAAACTGCCAGACAAAAAAATGGGTTTCCGTATCCTGCTTTTCGGTCAAAATGCCAATATTTTGCATAACTTTGAGAAACTTGACAGTATGAAGAGAAATTTATTCGAGAGTTCTCCATTGCGGATTTTTACTTCATTTTGGCAGGTTAAAACATTGACATATCCTGGTGTACAGTGTTTCGTTGAAGATGCAGATTATGAATCTCAAAAAATCCTCACATTTAATTCGAAGTAGGCCCTTTTTTGTGAAGTTACCCATGGAAAATCCCGCTGTTGTGAGTTCATTAGACTTGATTCCGTCGGAACTAAGGAACTTATCTCTCGTCGATGTCGTCATTAATTCAGGGAGAGATGCCACTTATTGATGGAAATCGGATTGTTTCAAGTTTCCAGGGGGTTTCAGAGGGGGTGGGGGTCGCTGTGGAACTCCTTCTTCGGGGTAAAAGGACTGATCAAAGTGCTACAGGATTTCCCTTCATGATCAACATCTGTATTTTCGGATTTAATGACGTCATGACTCATGAGTTATCCGTGTCAATTTATAAGTCGTCAGCGAAATGGGGACTCGACTTTCTTCCCATTTATTTTTCTTTGATCGAAATCTATTCCTTATGGTATGTTATATAAGGTTAATGTTTCTGGTCAAGACACACGGCTGTTACAGTTTCTTTTAAAAGTTCGGAATAAAATTGTAATACTGAATTAGAAAAGGTTGATTTTCCAATGTTGTCTGCAAATATCTCTGCCATCCTTTTTTTGCAAGACCCAAGATGTCATTTTTTGTAAAATAGCTTAAGACATTGCACATTATGCAAATGATGCCCTATATATGTTGAATTTTTCAGTGTTGTATTTTTGCAGAGCTTTTGGAGGAATCCCCGAGTTTCATACAGGTGACTTTTTTTAGGCTCTGTCATTGTTTGAGAACTTATGTACTTCTGGAAATGAAAGCAACGAATGAAATTTGAGACATACTGTACATTCCAGATTGTAATATGTTTCTAGTGCGTAAAAATGTTTTCATCAGTCGATTGATGCATATGTCTTTCAGTCAATATTTTCGACAATACATGAGGATGATTTTGCTATCGAAAATGTTTTGTTCGAAATCCCATCCTTTTCTTATTCTTTTCCTTTTTAATATGAGGTTACGATGTATTCGATTGTTCATGTAGTATTTTCCTTAGAAAAAGGTGTTCGTGTGTCATCTAAATAAGGGCATCTTGTCAGACTTTCTTTTTAAACATGATTTTCTGCTAATATCAAGGGACGAACATGGTCTTCCAGTTTGTTTGGTCTTTTTTCGGCGGCGTTTGCATTTGCCTGCAAAATATTTCCTCGTTCTTGGGGGAAATATTTACGTGAGATCATCGTGAATTTAGGAGGAATAAGTGATAAGTCGGTAGCTTTTGATTCTCAAAATATATGTTTTTGTGTGACAATGCGGGAGTACTCAAAGTGATCCATTCCGGAAAAGACAAACGTTGAATTTGCTCTTGGAGTTTATGTACAGGGTGGGCCGGAAAACGATGAATCAATATTTGAGGTCCTGTATCTCCTTAGTTATTCAACAAATGAAGTGGAACTGTATATCGAATTGAGCCTTTTTCAATAATCTTTCGGGTAATGTCCACTTTCCGGGTTTCAGGACATGGACAATTTGACCGCAATTTTCCAGCAATAATTTTTTGGTTGCCTGGCAATAAGGAGTAGATAAAAGTTTCTGGCAACGCAGGAAAATTCAAAATCTCAGTCCCATCTTCTTGTATCCGGATTGAATAATATTTTTGTGGGACTTTTTTTCAAAGATCTTTACAGATTAGCCAATGAATACAGTACAGGGCTTAAGGAAACTGAAGAGTTCTTATCAGAAATGTTGATGTTACTGCAACAGAAGAACTGAACCGTGTTGCCATCAGTATCATTACTATATTTCTCAGCTTCAGTTTCTTTATGAAGCCACGTGGAACTGGGACAACATTTCTACAAGCCTCTTTAGCAAGAAATTATGGGGCAAATACATTTTTATCATGGGCTCTCCCATTTTTTTCTGACAGTCATGCATAAAAATGGACATAACTGAAAAGATTCAATGTATTTTTGGAATGAGACTATGGAAACTCTGAATTCTTCAAGAGATACAAGAATTTGCAGTATGTCAGTTTCAAATTGGTGCATTTTTAAATTTTAAAAATCCTCATTGGGAATAATGTAATGCTGGTAACATATTTTTACAACCAAGTCATTGGTACCAGGAGCAATTTTTTTTAGCACACCTTTTATTAATACAGCAGAAGTTCAAATAACATTGTGGCTATTGAACAGGGACCTACAAATGAATTCCCTGTAAGCAATAATTTTTTATAAGGATATTTTTAAAACAAGTTTATGAATCTCATTTTACATTATGTATTTTGAGTTTGCATGGTTGGGATTGGATTATTATTCAGTGCGGGGGCGCTCTAAAAGTTGTGTGATGCCCTGCTCAAGAATCATTGCATGTACAGCACATTACTTTTGAAAGTCCCCTTTTGCTTAGTGCATCCCCAGCTACAAACTCAAGACCGGTTTTCCCCGCAACCGCAGTCCCTCTCAAATACCCCCAAGGACACTTGACACAGCCTTATTTCCCCATTGCATTTTAACCAAGATGTCTCTGTGGCTTCCAGCGTCAGTCGGAGTCCAGACTACTGCTGATGACATATTTCCATCAGTGGCTGAGAAAGCGAAATGAAAGAAAGAACTCAAAACGTTTCACTTGTCGTGTTATGATAAGCAGTTTTGGTTTGTCGCGGTCGGTCTGGGTATTATGTGAGGGAAAAGCTAATATTTTTCCGTTCATTTTATTAAATGATTTAGCGAAGTCTTGGGGTGTTTTTGTATGTGTTACTGTGCTGCGAGAGTGATTGGTTGATTGAAGAAAATTTATTTGAAAATAATTCACGGAAATCGGCGAAATGATCGCGTCTGCAACCGTTCTTTTGATATCAGTTGGATCTTTGGCCGGTTTTTTCAGCTCTGCTGCTGAACCCTGTGAGTATTTCAATTTTCAAGTTTCCCTGGTGATTAAAGTAAAATTCCGACTCGTATTGGATGCAATCCTGATTCATTATAATAAGAAAACATCTGACTAGATAATCATCCGGGATCACGTACTTCGGAATTCGTGGCAATAAATCGTGATGCATAGGTCTTTCTTCAACTTTTTTTCCCTCATGAATAAAAGTTTGTGCCAGCATCTGATTATCCGGGATAATCTGAGTTTCGTTGCACATTATTGTCATATGTGGCAGAAAAGCGTCTCTATTTATCGCATTTATATTTTCTTAAGCTGGAATTTACTTTCCATCCGATGCCGAAGAGATTACTGACGTGCCAAAGGAAGAGCCTCGTTCCGGATTTTACCCGTGCGTGGATTTTGACGGAAGTCAAGGATTCTGCACGGAATTCCGCCAATGTCCGGTGATTCGGGAAATTTTGAAGCGAAGGAAGCCCAAAATTTGTGGTTGGTCGGGTGATGGATTCCAAAGGCCCTTCGTTTGCTGTCCGAACGAAGGTGAATGTAATTTTGAAGCAGTTATTCACTGGTTCAAGTTGAATAATAGGAATTTTATTTTAATTTCTTTCGCTCAGTGTAACAAAAGAATTTGTTGTCACTTCAAAAACCAGGGAAGTGTAATCTTGAGTTAATCAATTTAAATATTCTAGGGATCTTTAAGCGTTTTGAAGGCAAATCAGCGCTTGAATTTATTTATTTTTCCTACAAATATTGTTTGCAGATTGCTCAATAATATCCCATTATTCTGATCACACATTTTTGCTCTTGCTGCCGAAAATGTGACGATTTTTCTTGTCAGAATGTTCAGCTGGAAATTTTAAACAATTGATTACATGGATTTTAGATTAGGCTCAGGTTATTTTTGCCTTCCTGATGATCAACAGTGGAAGGCGACACCTATATTCAACTTCCAAAATCAGTGATTTATCATAACAGGAACATTTCAGAGAAAAATATCAAACGTTTCAAATGCAGGTCGTAATTATTCACTAACTTCCTCTTGAAAAGCATAAAGTTAAGTTTTTTATTGATCTTCCATTTCCTTGACTTCGAAGTATTGGAGGAAAGGCCTGAAAAAGTGTAACTATTGAGGTTCAATGGTGAATATCCTTTGATATAGAAATTCAGATTAATATGCTCTTAATAAAATTTTGTTTGGAGGACATAAAGATTGACCTTGGAAGATTTTCCCTTGGGGAGGGTTCAATTTGGCAAGGCAAAACTGTGAGCATGTATAGAATGGATAATTGGCATTTTAGGAATTTTATCACTGTCATCAGAATCATGCTTCAATGGATGGCAACTGAAAATATCTCGACAGTTGAAGTTCTCTATTTTTGCTGATACATGCATATGCTGTATAATAATTTTCAGATGTGAAAATTGACCTGCATAGGGACCATGTTGGAGGATTAATCTTTCCTGGGGGCTACCCAAACCATCATCATCATCATCCTCACGATCATCATGACCACCATAACCATCATAATGTTGGTGGATCAAGTACTAGTGGACCAAGAAGAAGAACTTCTACTACCACCACTACAACAACAACAACAACAACTACTACTACTACAGAGCCTCCATTAGTCATTGAACCAGACACTACCCCTGCAGTGTCAGAAGAAACACCAGAGCCTATAAGACCAAGCCAGAGTGGTGAGGAGTTGGCCATGCTTTTTGCTTGGGCTCTTGGGTTGGACATGAGTGGGATCTTTCTTCCTGACTCTTCCACTGCTGGTGCTTTTTAATTGTGCTCACACACAAAAAAAACAATCAAGTGGGTCAAAAGTGCGGAAGGTTATTGGTAAAGGATGGTGCTTGGGTTGCCATCTTTTTGGGGTAACCCTCTATAACAGTGTTCCCTCAAACAATGGTTTGCCATAATGGTGCTGGTCCACAGACATTTTTTGCCAGTCCACAGGGAATTTTTTTCAGTATAGAAAATTTATCAAAAGCAGCAATGAAGTTGGTTACCTCTGCGTGAAATTCTGGAAAGACAATGGTATGGTAGTTGAAATTATCTGATGGAAAATACAAGTTTGATTTATTCCTAATAGCACTTCAGACAAATTTTCACTTCCTGAAATAATTTATTTTAATTTTCAATTCTCAAAACCCTTTTTTCAAGCCTACCTTTCTAGTTTATTTTTACATCCAACTATACTTGTACTGTATCTGCTTCCTTGGTTATTGACTTCATTTTTTTTCAAAAAACAAAAACTTTGAAATACCTGCCACAAAATCTTTCAAACAAAACATTTTTGAGTCTGCAAAAATTTTATGGAACTTTACCAGTCAGCAGAAAATTTTTTTAACTTTGCCAATCAGCGAAATTTTCATTAAAATTTGCTGGTCTGTGAAACCAAAAAGGTTGGGTAACTTTGCTTTAAAAGGTTTCCTTGGGGGTTTTTTTTCCATTGTGTGGTGAAGGTGAATTGATTGCTTGGTGCTGGAATAATCCGATTTCCTGACCTATCTTTATGCTGGTTGACTGTACGATTTAAATAGAAGTCATAATTCAGCATTAATAAACTGTACATGCCTTCCTTGTGCGTACTTCCGCCTTTTCGCATGATGTGCTTTTGTATTGTTTTGATTGTAATGCAGTTTGTGACATGCTTGAAGACGTGGAGTTTGTGACACTCGCTGCACCAATCGTCGGCGGCCGAGCAGCTTTTGACATTGATCGCTTTCATTTCCAGGTTTGTGTTATACACATTTGTACAGAAATCGCCGTAACGAGGTGCTATTGGGTCGCTTTGCTTGCTAAACTTGTGCATACCACCAGACAAAAGACCGAAACCCGGATTTTGCCCAAACATTTTCAGATTTCAGACTTAGCATAGGGGAATGTTCGTTCACCTTTGACAATTTATATCACTGAAACAGTACGATACCGTGCCATAAAATTGACGGAGTCTTCCAGAAAAATTAGTACAACGGTAAAAACTCTTTAAATTTCTCTATTTCAGAAAAGCTTTACAAATGTCCTTTTTTTTTGTTATGCCGAAGAAATGTGCGAAAAGATCAATTTTGTAACAAAAATTTAAATCAGCTACCATGCTTTTCTTTATGCGCTAAAAATATTTAGTGAACAAAGGGGCGGCAGTGAAAAGAATGAACTTATTAGTGTACCAAAATTGAGAAAAGTGCGACGTAACTAGGGATACTTTTTTTTCTCTCTCACGAACATTGTTTGCTGAACAGATGTAATTTGAGAAAATACTTGAACATGCAGACTAACGACTTGGTTATAAAAAATTAATTACACCTCTCTCAGCGGGAAAAATATGTAATATTCCTATTTTCCGTCTGGAATACCGTATCGGATTTTCAAATTCACGAAATTACTTTTTCTATATTCCTGAACAAGAATAGTCTATAGGTATTTAACCTGAAATGTATGCAACACTCTCCTCAGTTGTGTTCTTGATACAGTATTGTGGCGCCGAATAGTTAAGTACAGGTACCGCACTGAGCGAAAATTTGGAGGGTGTATGCATTAGCGACATCTATGAAATCAGTCCTTCATTGTGTCTGCCGCATCGAGTTCAGCTTAGGCTAGGTTGAGTTTGAGATTCCTTCAGATTATCGTTTTTTTTTTTTTTTACTGATCTTATTGAGCCGTCGACTACAAATCAGGAAACGTAAAATCGTGTTCATTTCTTAGATTGAACTGGGGGGAAAAGCGCCTAAATATGTACAAATGAGGCTATGGATTTAGCAATGTGCTGAGAAAGCAAGAAGAAATTGAAAGTCTATGGGAAAATGTGTTCATTTCAATACAGTACAATACTGGAAGAAAATCGACGACCACGTTGGACGTACCGACTTTATGGAGTACTAACAATGCATCATATTTGTTATAAATAAATAATCAGGAACCACTTGAAGACCTTCAGACTTGAGACTGACGAGAGTAAACGAAAAAAAGTTTATACCCTACTAATCAAAGTAGAAATGTCTGCCAATATTCATGAGTTTTATTTTTACATTACTTTTTGTATCTTCTTGTGGATCTTCTGGCATAACAGTTTGCGGTTGTGTCGAACTTTCGGGATGTTTCGCAACTGGGAACAAAAGTCGGGATTATCGATTTTACTTGGATCACGAAGTAAGTGCTTACGTTCTCGAGAGGCCGACGAGGGCCATTCCGAAAGTTCTCCGACGGATTTTTGGCCGCAAAATCGAGCAGAAGCCCAGCATTGCAGAAAAAAGTCAGACTCATGCTCAGTTCCATATCGTCGGTGGGTCCGATGTGATGGCGCCTGGTGACTTGCCTTGGATGGTATGTTCCTAGGGAACAATCGATTTTTTATTGTAATATACTTAATTTCATACTTGACTTCGTTGAGATTTTCCAAGGCAAAGCATTCATTTTTTAAATATCGGATTATTGAACCTGCGACAAGTAGTCTGCCAATGAAAAGCTACGCTGGGGAACGTCGATCTCAATTTATCTTTTTTTTAATACTTTCTTGAGAAATATTTTTAAACTTGAATTCTCGAAAAGTCGAAATATTCTGATATTTAATTGAAGATTCGGAAATATTTTGGACCTAGTATGGAAATGCCTGATGCAGTATGGTACGTAAAGAATAATTATTTGCAAAATATGAAGGAAATTTTCTCATGAATTACCAGAAACGCTGATCCATTCACTAAGCAGTATTATAATCGAATCAGAAAGAATGCATCTTCTATGTAAATTTTTGAATCGTACTTCTTTTAACTCTTTTTGTAAATCATCTTCTAACTCTTTTTGTGAATCATCTTTACAATCGGCATGCTATACAGTAGGGCCCCAAGATGCTGATGTAATTATTTTTCAAACTGTGTCCATGAATCAGAATGCCCTCTTTTTATATCAAATTTTCACATAGACTTCATTGAGAGCATATTTTTATTGTTTTTCGTGTATAGCAAAAAATATAGAAAAATCATCCCAAAATAATTTCCATTTTTAAGTACAGAAAGGAATATGTAGAAGAAACCCACACATAATCTTCACTTGAAGTTGCTCTTTGCAAAGTGGTATCCAGCTCTTCTGCTCATTTTATTGTACTCACTTATCATTTTTCTCTGCATTTACTTCAATGCACTGCTATGTTCATGCACAATTGCGACACTTCAGGCTTGAATAAAAATGGCTTCATATAAATTATTTATGCACTATTTCAGAGGGGGAAAATTTGTAAGCGGGCTTTATGGACAATTGATGGATACCTAGAAATAAATTTAACTCCTGAAATACTTCTTTGCTTCGACTGTCTATATAAGCATGTGGGGATTATACGCGTCTTTTGTTTCACCGTCTCATATTCTCCCACCAGAAGTTGACACCAAACTCATATTCACAAAAATGGCTTTGTTTTTTTTATAACAGCGCCTGAAACACCCTGTACAAAGACAGAAACAGTAACACCGCTTTATATTATTGCAAGCATGTGCCATATCACACGCCTACTTCGCACCATCTCATGCGAAATGTACAAAGCAGCAGCATATATTGGCATGCTTTTTTTCGTTTTTTTCAATGACTGGATAGTCGAGGGAAGGAAAGCAGTAATTGATGCAGATGACTTTGATAGATTAGGAGGCGACTTCGGGGAAGCTGTGAGTCAAGACGTGGCCACGACCTGTGGTCATTCTTTCTCGGTGTCAGGACACATACGAGGCGGCGTCGACGCCGAACTGGGAAAACATCCTTGGATGGTGGGCAATAAAGATGTCAACAGTTTCTAGAAATAAAAAAAAATCAACACACAAAAAGTTTCGAAAGCTCAGTGTTTATGTCAATATTCTAATTTGAGAGATAATTTAGGCCGCAATAATCGAATTTGTAGGAAGTTTACGATGTCTCTTCGCGGGGAAGGTTGATATCCCTGTACTTCGGTTTCAGCGTTGCCTTGACCCAGTGTGATGGAATTTTTAATGAGATGTTCTTCTTTTATAGGCTTTGCTGGGAGAAAAAGCTGGAACAACGATGGATTGGTTTTGTGGAGGGACTTTGATTGCAGCTGAGTTTGTCCTCACTGCAGCGCATTGTTTAGGAGACAGGTTTGTTATTCTGTACTGAAGTTTGCTAGAGCCGTGTTTCTCTGAACTTTTTGGGACTTTGGATCAGGAAATTTCCATGAACATTTTTGCACACTGGCAAATTCCCCAAGAATATTCTGCAGACTGGCAAAGTTTCATAAAATGTTTTTGCAGACTCAACAAAATTTTGCTTAAAAGACTTCATGGCAGGCATTCAATAAGTTTCCGCGTTTTTTCAAAAATTGAGAATCACTGATGCAGCCATAGTGGAATACAGTTGAACCTCCCCAAGTCAAATACTGTACCTCAAAGCAAACTCAATTTTTTTCAAGGCCCCATCTTAATTCCCTTAGAAACAATGCATTAAAAACCTCTCTAACTTGAATTCTTCTTCTCCCAAGCTTCTGTAAGTTAAATTTTCTGAAGGCCTTTTGGTTACTACTTCCTTGAAATACAAAAGAGAAAATTGATGAAACAAATGATTTTATGCATCTTGAAAGGAACTGAAAGACTAATTAAGCAAATTAACCCCTGCATCCAAGTTCAGCAAGCTGTAAACTCATTAAGAAGCAAGTTTAAGCCCAGAATATCCTCATTTACTATTTCCTGCATTTTTTTTTTAACTTACCCTTGCAGTAAAAATGATTGTTTTCCTAACTCAAAACCTCCAAAAATTTAAACCTCCTTAAATCAAAACCTCCTCAAGTTGAATTTTTCCTAGTCCCTAAAAATTTGACTTGGAGAGGTTCAACTGCATCTTCAAAAAGTAGAAAGGTGGGATTAAATAAAGGTTTCTCAGAATGAAAAAAATTAAAATAATTTATTCCATCAGGAGAAAACTGGTTTGAAATGTTATAAGGAAAAAAGCCAAGAGTTATTTTTCCATCAGATAATTTCAAATGCCATTTCAGATGATGATAATTGACTTTGTTATTGTCACTTCTGAATAATGCATTATGCTGCAGAAAATATCCTGCTGGCCGGCAAAAAATTTCTGCGGACCAGCGCTGGTCCGCAGACCATGGGTTGGGTAACACTGCACTAGAATATATAATTGATTTAATTCATTTGCCTCAATATTTTTGTATCTCATTCCCAGATATTTTCAAGTCATTTAAAATCAATTTAGAAATGATTATCATCTGTATATCTTAATTTTAGCATCAATAACCAACCAACCATGACAGACAGTTTCTAAAAAATTTGGAAAAAATTGCCCTCTCTATGATTCCTTTTTGCGAACTGCAGTATAGTTGGTTTTTTATACCTTTCACTTTCTCATTTTCGGTACTTTTCTGGTTGAACTTTATCCTCTCAAAAGGTGTCTCTTTGAAACCTGATGAATTGACATAAATTACATTAAAATATAATATCAACTAAGCCATTCATACCAGTAAAAAAGCTTCATTGTAATGAAAAATCCGTTATGATAAGCGAATCATTTAAAATTGTGGCTATTGTATGGGCACGGACCTAAAACAAATTTTTTGTGAGCAAAATTAAAATATTCGGCAAAATGAGAGACGTTGTAACGATAATCCACTGTATATGGAGCCTTCTAATGCTCGTATGAGTACGCCAAATTTTGGTGATTCAGTAAATGCGAAAGTGAAATGCTGAAGTGAAGAACGAAATTTAAGGATTTCACATTTTTTCCCGCGACAGAAAATTGGATATTGTGAGACTGGGAGAGTTGGATTTGTCATCAGAAACCGATGGAACAACAGCGTTGGATAGCTCAGTGGCTTCAGTTCATGCTCACGAAAGCTACAAGCCGCCAGCATTTTACAATGACATCGCTCTGATTCGGTGTGTGTTTCCGTGAGTGAGTCAATATTTTGTGCATCTTTTCATCTCTTTTTTTTTTTTTTTATTCAAGGCTGAGCAATAAAGTGGAATTTTCGAGGTTCGTCAGGCCGGCTTGCTTGCCACTGAGTCCCGATGAGACCTTCATCCCAGGGGATGTTCTGACTGCTGCAGGTTGGGGAGCTATTGGATTTGGTGAGTGATGTTTTTATTCTAGTGCCATTCATTCTGCGAAACAAAATTCTTCCAATTTTTATCGTCCAAATTACCGCATTTACTCGAGTGCCACTCGAGTGATTTTTTCTCAAAATTGAGAGGGGAAAAGGGGGTGCGCGTCAGAAGTGGGGACACAATTTTCAAAAAATGTTAGAAATGTGGGTGAGCATCACACTTTACTGTAATGGGATTTTTTGCAGGAACTATTTTAAAATCAAAGCAATTGAAAATTAATTGAATTTATGTCCAAATTCTAATTCTGGTGCCTCTTATTTTGAAATGTTGTAGTTTTCAGCCACTAAAAATGGACCGAGTGTCTACTCAAAGGTGCGGCGTGATGCTCAAATTAATTTGGTATTTACCCTCAAAACTCTCCAAGCTGAACTTGTCAAGCCCCTTCAATAAATTTGACTTTGGTTGAGAGATTATATTGTACAACACAAAACATGAGTGACACAAAAAACATTTGAGTACCATCATGCGCACCTTTTTTCTCAAATTCAAGAGTAAAAAAAAAAGTGGTGTGTATCATGGTTTTCTCAAAAAATGCATTTCTGAAAAAAGTTTGGGAAGTTGATATGTGCACTATACTTGATACTATAATGAGGAATTTTTCACAAATTTCTGCAAAAAATTGTACTGTAGCTGCCTTCAGGTTCAATTCATGTCTAAATTCAAATGTGGTTGTTCTGAACTTTAAAATATTTCAGTTGTAGAGGCACTAAAAATTGATTGTACATCTTACTTGACCATTCAATTTTATCACAATTTTCTACTGGAAAACCCTGGTGCGTCTTACTTGAGGGTGCATGATACTCAAGTAAATACAGTTCATGGATTCTAGAGCAAAAGCTTTGCAATTTACAATTTCATATTGGATGAACTTACTGAATTGAATGTGTAGTGCTTCTTATGTTATGATGCTTTACAAACCTTTTCGTTCCAGGTGACAGATCCAGTGATGTCTTGCAAGAAGTTGGAGTTCCAGTTGTGAGCAGAGATGTGTGCAACACTGCTTACACAAGACTTGGAAGTGTCATGAAGCCAAGATACCCCAGAGGCATCACAGAAGACATGTTGTGCGCAGGGATAGCTGGCAAAGATGCCTGTCAGGTTTGAAATCTTTTCAAGTACATTTTTGGAAATAATCAACCTCAAAGCAAGTTTGAAAGGCAAGATTTTATCTTTTGTCATTCAAGTGTTCCCATGCCTGATGGTCCATGCTGTCAACCCCCATACAACAGACTTTATTTGTGCAATAGACTAGTCTGTTGTGTGAAAATTATGTTATGCAAATTTAATTATTAAAAAATTAAAATGTTTACGTTTCACCATTAATTTTAAACCAACGGAAGTCTCTTATGCAGATTTAGTCCATTGTGCAGGGAGGGAAAACTGCCTCCAGAGGCAGTCTGTTGTGCGAGAGGTCTTTTGTGCAGGGTATTGACTGTGCTTGTAAATCAATTACATACATCAATGACTAGCTACCACAAATATACAAAAGTATGCATTGGATTTAACTGAGAAAATTGCAACAAAACAATTTATTAGAATTTTCCATGTGTTTCAGTTTATGGTGCACTCCTGCTTTATAATGGTAATTTTGAGTGAAAATGTAAGTACAGTATAGTTCATATACTGTATATGAAGTACAGTATACATTTGATACTGTAAATTATTCACTCCATGTGGTAAAGTGTAAACTTGCTCTTTTTTAAAATCAGTCAGGGAATAGCGGGATTTAAATCCTCAACTATGTTTCTGACAAAACAGTTTTTTTATGAAAAAATATTTTGACTCTGCTTTACGCTCATCAGGGGGACTCTGGTGGTCCATTGCTGAGGATGGGGAACAGAAGGTATACAGTTGTTGGAGTGGTGTCATCTGGATTTGGTTGTGGTAACAACGGATTTCCTGGACTTTACACCAAAGTGGATCGTTACTTAGACTGGATAGATTCAACTATGAAAACCGTCACTTCGTAGGAAATATTGTTCTTTTCTGCACAATCCTGCATTCACTCACGCGTTGTTCATGCATTCGTGAAGATTTATTCATTTATTTATTTGTTTTCAATCAGTTTTTGTCTGAGGTTTTGTGGATGGATGTTTTTGGAAGAGATTGTCGTTCGCGTATACGTGAATCTCGAATTCATTTCCTGTCGGCGTGTTGGCGATGGAAAGTTCCTCCGAGAAAACTAAATTAATCTTGCTGTTGGTGATCTTCAGATTAAAATATAAATCATTTGACATTTTTAGTTGATGGCGGGAAAATAAAATCGTACACTTTCTGTAACGATGATTCTGTTTATTTCCGGATTCCGTCATTTGTGGCGTGAGACTGGCTGTGACATCTGTTTTGTCATTACAACACCGTAGAAGATTTCATCTTGGACACTACGTGTCACTGAAAGTACACTGTACAAAGTGAAACTTTTTCACATTGCTAATAATTGAGGAACTCGTTTGACAGCGTCTGTAACTGTACGTTCATGATATCACAGTTCCGTGGGTTCTTCACAGGAACACCTTGGATCGGTTAGTCGATGACCTCTATAATTAATTAAAGAAAAGGAAGTAGTTATCTATAGACTGGAACTTCCCGGTAACCTCGAAATAATATTTGTAATAGATCGATTTTATGTTTGACCCCCCGTTCATTCCATGTCTCAGTTTCGGGTGGATCGTAGTTTCGTGCGAGACGTTAAAGAAAATCTGGCAGCATTTTTTTTCTTGTCTTGCTTCAAATTCTTTCAAACACGTCCACTTTATTCTAGGATTGAAAATTTTCAATTTCAAATAAAGTACAAGTGTACTGCAATACGATAGAGTGATAACGTCTGTGTTGATGGTGAATTGGTTCATTTTTCTTTTCGCTTTACTGAGTTGCAAAACCGAAGGAAATGCCGCTAAAGCACACGAATGCGGTGTTTAAAAGTTTACCTAAATCCAGCCCTCGATTTATTTTTATTGTGCGATAACCTTAATTTTTTCGAAAGCGGTTAAGCGTATTCGAGACTGCCGTCTTGTATTTTTCGTATCAACTAACTTATCGTTTGATTTGAATGTTTCAACTTTTGCAGTTCCCAGATTCTCGCTGAATAAATTAAAATAAATGTTATGTCTTCAAATGCATGTTATGTGCATTTTTTATTAAATCAAAAATAATAATTTTCTGGCATTGGGAATAATGAAGACGTGACAATCAAGAAATTCAAAATCTGATACGATTTTTGAAAGCCGAAAACCTTTGATACTCGTCTTCGCTCGAGACTCGACATAATTTGGATTTAATGTTTCCTTTTCTACAGCGAAGATTGACTTTTACATTCGACGAATCGAAATTTCTTCAGTATACAATACTGTAACAAGGTCTTTGAAGTGGTAGAATGGCATGTAATGTATAAACTAATCAAAACGGAATTGTTGCTTTTACATTTACAGTAATTATCGCGTTTGGTGCCAAAGATATTCAGCGCATATTGCCGAAATGCTTGACCGAAAGTTGCTTTTTTTGTTCGCGAATTGTTTGCTGATAACCTGGAGCCCCGTTGATGCACAAGGAAAAAATGGTGAGTCGATAAAATGTATCTTGTATTCAGCATCGTATCAAATTTTTCATCAATAAATAACAAGCGAGTTCCATTCTTCTGCGGAAGATGAAGAAAATAGCGCGAGGTGAGAATCTTACTTTTAAATGCAGCAATATGGGTTTTCTGAAAATTTGCTGGTCAATGTCTACTTACTTTTATTTATAGTTTGTTTATCAAGAAAATTTTCTGAAAGTCACATGACTTGAGACATTACTTCTACTGCTATAAGGATTTGTCAGTGGTTTTCCTCAATAACCGCAATTGCAGTCCACACATTCTAAACACAATTTTCTATGATACATTCCTCAGGAAAATTACAAAGAATAATGTTCACCCGAGAAGTCAAACCCCGCTTGTTTAGCACAAGATATGGCTTTTGTACACGAACAGATTCCGAGAATTGTTCTGGAATTTTTCTGACTCGAATTAAGACCATCAATTAAATCTGGAAGAAATCCTTCGAAACAACGAAACTAAATACTGTATAAAATTAATTGTTTTTTTTCGTCCTATATATATCTGGGCGAAATCTGACGCTATTTTTTTATTAATTTATTCACAAATTTAGATGTGTCTCGACCGGCTTACACGTATGATAAACTGTAGGGAACTTTCGAAAAACCCCACGCGCGCAAATGATCGTCAGCAACTCTCGACATCTTCCTGAAGCGGAATAAAATTCATTTCCTTGTCGTCAAACCCGAGTCCCAATTAAAATCGCATGCTTGCATTTTTATTCGCATTTGAAGGTTGCCGGGTAAATTTCCGGCCAGAAGGGCCGCACAGTATTCAGCAAGGAGCAAGCAGCAATTCAACTTTTCAGCTAATTTAATTTTAATCACTTATCATTTCCCTCAGCATACACTTCATAGATGCACTATGTTCATGCAAAATTTCCAAATGTCAAGCTTGAATCAAAATAACTTTGTATAAAGTATCTCTGCGTTGTTTGAGAAGGAGAAATTTGATTTTTTTTTAATTTGCATTTCATGGAGACAATTACAGCATATCGAGAAATAATTCGAACTTCTTAAAAAACACTCGATTCAACTGTCTATAAACTCTATAAGAATGTTCGGATAATATCCAAATTTTGTCTTACCGTCTCATACCCTCCCATCGAAATCTGACCTACGACTCATTTTCACAAAAATGGCTTTGCATATGGTCAACAAATACCGCCTGAAACACTCTGTAAAAAGACAGAAAAAGCAACACCTCTCACAGTAACTGCAAACATTTATGTGCCATTTCCTCGTCGTCAACCAGCAGAACCGCGGGTCCAATTTTTAAAATCGTGTGCTGGTTTCTTCTTTTTTTTTCTCGCCATTTAAAGGTGGCCGGGTTAATTTCCCTTCAGAAAAGCGATTTGGCAAAGAGCAGCGGGTAGTTGATAATGCACAGAGCAATTCGCGCAACAATGGCGGCGATCGGAGCATTTGCGTTGCAGCTGGATACGACCGACGCACGGTGACCTGCGCGCGGGTCAAGGACTGCAGTCAGGACTTGGATATTGACCTGAGGCTAAACTCGGCCCAGCCCACGATTTGTGGGTGGGTAGGAAGACGCAGCAGGAACACCCCTTTGGTGTGTTGCACCAAAAAAGGTGGGTTAATTGTTTAGAGTATTAGACTTTGGAGTTTCACATACAATATCGTCAAACATTATTAAATCTAACTTCAAGGGACCAGCAAAAAAATTTGACTGAGCGGGATTTCAAGTTGGGAAAACGAGCTTTTTTTCGACGAAAATCGACTGGAAATTTTAATTTGTGATATTCTATGCCTTATTATATAGTGCTTCTTGAATATGTTGACAGGATTGATGTTGAACTTGGATGCAAGGGTTTATTTGCACAATTTATCTTTCACTTCCTTCCAAAAAACATCAAGTTACTTTTTATTACTGTTCTCTGCATGTGTAAATGAAATTATTGCCAAAAGGCCTCCAGAAAATTCGAGTTAGAGTGGAGGTTTAAGGGGGAGAGCCTACGAAATTAATCCACTTAACAGTGAAATAACGTTTCATGTTCCAAATTTAAAAATATTTGAGCAGGCAAGCAATCAGGCAGGAACGAAAAATCGTCCAGATCGGAAAGAAACCTCGGGAACCGCAGATCGAATAATGAAAGAAACAGAATTGGGGCACGAAACGGAAGTAATGGGAGTAGAGGTTCAAGACGTTTTCAAGCAGAAGACAGTGAGTCTTTTTTTCAATTCTCCCAGCATGTTGTATTTAAACGAGTTTTGTTTCAAATTTGAGTTTGTGGTTGCGTTGGTCCATTGGAATCATGTACCACAAATCGCAACTTTACCAGAGGCGGTCGTGTGAAACGTCAAGTGATCAATAGCAGAATAGTCAACAATCCGGGACAGTCGAATATTGGCCCGGGTCAATTGTGGTGAAAAGAGCAACCACGAAGCGTTCAAAGAGTTCAGCTGCGGATGGGTACCTACCATGGATACCTATGAAAAAAAGAATAAAGAAGCTAGACACTGTTTCTTCCCTTCTGGAATTAACAAGAACTCAACGTTTAAAAAAATCTGACTTTATCTTTACTGGTAAAAAAAAAAAGGGGGCAAAACGCTTGTTTCCAGTTGTTTCCAGATGCCTCACATTAAATTAAAGTGATACAAATGTGTTATAACCATGTTTGAAATTTACACTATGCCCCCAAAAAGGGGGCAGTCAAATACCGCTGTTGTAAGAATTCAGAATTTTTTATTCAAATTTCAATTTCATGTTTTACTTTGGTGTTTAAAAATTTTGAACCAAAACTCAATTTTCAAATTATTCTTTCCAAAAGTAATGAAATCACTGAATGATGGTCAAGAAGAATCACAACTGCAATACTCTAAGAACATTGTGGAAAAAAGTACTGTATTGCTCCAAATATCCTTAGTTACAAGTAAATGACAATACTGTACTGTAATACAGTATCTCAAGATATCTTTGTTTAATGTTTTTGTGTGCATGATTTAAGGCATTGTTGGGGCAGACAGACAGAGTTACCCGGGGAATAGACTGGTTTTGTGGTGGAACCCTCATTAATGAGCTATATGTTCTGACTGCGGCACATTGCATGGCAGAAAGGTTCGTGTTTTGCTCTTGTCTCTATTATTAAATTAATCCTGCAAATGTGTTTTGTTCCCTTGGGTCGCTTCTTGCAGGACTTTGGACGTTGTGCGACTTGGAGAGTACGATTTAGCATCCAAGGCTGAGGGGAATGCGCCTGTTGACATAGATGTCGCTTCCGTCTCTATTTTTCCAGGCTTCAGACCACCCCGTTATTATAACGACATTGCCTTAGTGAGGTTAATAATGTCCTGTTTCTTCCTCGCATTTAAAATCCGAAAAGGATGCAGCATTTATTCGTTATACAGGAATCAACACTATTATGAGTTATCAATTTTTATTCATGTTTCCACTGCGTACTCATCTGAATGTCGATAAAATTCTTGACAGCTTTATCGCACAACCTATAGCGGCACTTATTGTAAAATGCTGGAGATATTTGTCAAGAGTTGTAGCGTATTTTATCCTGAGTTCACATCACTTAATTTTCTCCCACGTATTAAAAAAAAAAAAAAAAAGGTTGCAGCAACCAGTGGAATTCACCCGCTTCATCAAACCTGCGTGTTTACCAAGGTCCAGTGACACATCTTTGATTGGAGGAACCACTCTCACTTTACTGGGCTTCGGTGCCGTTGGACTGGGTAAAACATTATTTCTTCAACACGTTCTTATATTCCAAAAAAAAAACAATTCCAGCAATGTATCGTATTATGTTACATCTGCAGGACAATCAGGCACAGATGCTCTGCAAGAAGTCGACATCCCTGTGATTGACCTTCAGCGATGCGAAAGACAGTATTCAGTACTCGGAGCCGGTGCAGCCATTCGATACCCGAACGGTTTCGACAACAGCCTGCTTTGCGCTGGACAGGAAGGAAAAGATGCCTGCTCTGTAAGTTATTATACTGGCATATATATGACTCATTATTCTCTCATATCAAACTTGTGCATTATACACTGCAGAGCATTCAACTTTTCTGATATGTTCGTCATGAAAATGAACTCTATAAGCTTATATCGGAAGGACTTTTATTGATTTTTTGTAACAAAAATATAATGGCATCCGCGGGGGAAAATGCATCATGAAAAGAATAAGTAGATCAATACGGCATCGGCAGAACTTCGAAGTGAAAAAATAATAATAAGTAGGAATGCTCAGATGCCAAAATCGGACTTTTCTTCGTGACTGGAGTCTTTAGGAATTCGCTATTGTCACGTAGATTACGTGCTCCAAAAATTTCCATTATAGCTATACTGTATATGCAGATACTATCCTGCTCTTAAAAATTGCATGCGAGAGTAAACTGCGTATAAGGTTCGTTTTTTGTACTGATGAAATGTAATCGTCGCTTTTTCATCATCGTTCGATTTTTTTTTTTTTACTTTTCTTATGTAAGTTGTCTCTTGCCTTTTGATATTTGTATGTGAACGAGAGCTTTATTCGAAATACTGTATGCGGAGAGAATCTCGTTGCAGAGCGCAGCTTCTTCTGCTCCAAAACGAGATTCAAGACTATGATTACGCTGCCATACTCGGAGATGTTGAGATTTTAATAGGCAATAGGCTCTGCACGTTACATAACAGGTCCGACTTCAGGCAATTGGAGGAAGGAATGTCCATTGCTACATCCAAAATCAACCAGTCATGATTTACAGCAGGCCTAAGCGTATTTCCCCATCTGCTGCGCTGAATATTTCCAGTGATCAACAATTATTATAATCTACCGTGCACTAAAACTTCATTCTGCTTTCAAGGGTGATTCGGGTGGTCCTCTGTTGCTGAGAAACAACGGTCGAAGCACAGTTGTTGGCATAGTTTCAGCAGGATTCGGCTGCGGTAACAGCAACTTCCCTGGATTGTACACACGAGTTGACCAATACCTCGACTGGATCCGACAGGAGATCAGCAAAGGACGTAGTACCAGAGCCAACTGACTTGCGAGTCAAAGTTCAATTCCCTCCTGTGATGAAAAATGCAGCCTCTCTTACAAAGTCAACCCTCCTCGGATCATGTAGTTCAATTTTCATATGACTTTTCAGAGCAGTTTTTCACCGTTCGACTGTTCTCAATCGAAAACTCACGGCGGGAGTCATCATGCCCCGTCAGGAGGGCGCGCCCGAGGAGGTCGAAGTTGACTGCGGCCGGGAGCGTCCTCTATGCTTATATTTCATCTGCACCAAACCGATTTTCCCATTCAAGTTGAAGATGACGTTTCTCAATTGTTCCTGACTGCGATAATCATAAATATGATGATAAGTTTCTTAATTTAGTGTTTATTCCCCGGAAGGAATAAAAAAATATAAGTTCAGATGAATAATGCCAAATCTACTGATAATCGCATTAAGGGTATGATGTAATCAGATTCAACATTTTGATGCTAAAAATCATCCGTGATGATATTGACTATACTGCTGTATATAGCTTGGCGACACGGAAAGATGACCAGCATTAGAGCGTGAGCATGCCTGAATGGTTCACAAGAAATGGATCTTCAAGTTTAATGGCATCGTATCCGTCTCAATTTCCAGAACAATTGCTAGTAGATATTTTAATCAATTTATCGTGACTCAACAACATATTTGAAGTCTTTTCGATTGTTAAGAAAGTGTAGCATTTTAACTCGTATAAGGAGGAGGCCCGTCAAATTTTTTTATTTTTTTTTACACAATAAGATGGGATTCGCCACATGGGTCAGCTTGGCGATTCTGGCAGTACATGCACGGCAATTTATGCAGCAGGTGAAACTTGAAGATGATCGGAAATAACCGAAGAAATTATCTGAACTTCAGTCAATGACAAATGGAAATCATTATAACGAGTCAATTCGAAATGTCGACATCTGTACGAATACATAATCGCAACTTAATGATTACTGAGAATTTCTCCAAACGCATGACCTGTAAAACCCCAATCGTTGCTACACTAATTAACGTAAAGAATTTCAAAATGGGAATTAAGCTACTGTATAATGTGTTTGACACCGAATCTCAACGACGCAGTGTACGAATAAATGAGTAAAATGGGACTTTCAACAGTCATAAACTAGTTTCAAAATTTGAATTCTTCCCGCATCTTTTGTTCCTACGTCGCATTTCTTCCTCTGGTATGAGTACCTCGGGAAGAACTGAGCTCCATCAGGAAAGTCAGCTGCGGTAAACTATATAACTTAATGGCGGACGGCATCGCAAGCACCTCTGCTTGCTGGAACATGGACGACGCCATTGCATCCAATCCGTCAGCGCGGCTTAAAATGATTTTAGAAAATTTTGTAATTCTGGACCCACACATTACGTATCAAATTACCTATGGTCTCATTCTTGAGAAGACACTTTTTTCTACCAAGAAAATCTAAAACCCATCCATAAACGCTGGAATTCAGGATTCCAGACGCGTGTTTGAGTAGATTCGCTGCTGAATTTTATGAAGTTCACTCTGAAAAATAGGTGTAATTTTCAAGGATTTGAAATTTATTAAAGAAATCGTTATGGAAATACATGCAGAATATTTCAGGCTTCTTGCCCATGCCAAATTTAGGCAGATAGACCAATGCCTTCCGGTCGTATGGTCCTCCTGACCTGGGGAAGAAACACAGACCGCACCTTACTAACTCCCATTCATATTCTAACTATTACAGAAAATACATCTCTCACAGGTGGGATTTTGATTTCATGAAAAACTTTATTGATAATATTTTTTCCCAAGTTTTTAATCCCATGAGAATCCATTTTATTTTTTTGGAAAAACAGTAATTTTGAGGCACTTTCACGGGTTTTGAATGGTAGCGTCATTGAGTGTCACAGCAGAAACACCAGCGGGCTGAGTTCGAGCTTCATGGTCAGAGGAACTATCTGGCATCATTGCTTCGAAAAGCAGGCTTAAATATTTTTACGTTTTCACTCAACTTATCAGTATTTCAAAATTTTAATTATTCTTTCAAAAAGAATATTGTAACAAAATACAGTACCTAGGCAAAGAATCAAATCATATGTGCAGGAGTCTAAGGAGGCGCGGAGCTCTTCCAAATTCCACAGCATGAAGATTGAAAATGTGTACTGCTTCAAAAGACTACAATTGTTTCTTTCCATCAATAATTTTTACTGGGCAAAAAACGGAGTTAACTCGCTAAACCTATATTAACCAAATAAAGACAATATTTCTTGAATAATATGCAGATTGCTTCATGAATCCCAGTACAGTAATTTACTTTTGCTAGTTAATTTCTGCGCATAGAAATCTAAGGCATGAATCACAATTTCACCATAAATGCTTATGTGAAATTCAAATCAGAATAATCTTGCGTACCTTGACACCCATTTTTGCGCTGCTATAGAAGTGTTTGGTTCTACTTATTGAACACTATAAACCAAGGATGAAAGAATTTTTGCATCAGTCCTTAAACACTAATAAACTAAATGCAGAGCAAAAACGGTGCTATGAAGGGGAGTTGTGAGCAGGAACATCGTGGCACGACGTTATGGTACAGCTTCCACTCAACGCAGCTCCTTTCAGGGCTTCCTCTTCCACGCCACCCCTAGGAGCGCCAGTCTCACCCAGAGCCATCAGCCGGTTTCATTGAGTGACTTGAACTGCATTGCTTTGCCAGGGTAAAATTGAGAGAGACTCTCAGGGACAAACAACAGTGCACATATAAAAACACATTCTTAAAATAAATATAGCTGATTCCCCTCCTTCATCGTAGATCCTACGTTTTTCTGGGTCTGACAGTACCTCGTAAGGTCGAGAGATCAACTTGAACTGCAAGAATGCTCATGCGGAATTAGACGTATGTCGCTAAATAAATTCTACGCAGCATACCTTTTCCGGTTCAGCGGGGTTTTTGTTGGGGTGGTATTTCAGCGCAGCTTTGCAATACGCCTTCTTCAGCTCATCAGGAGTGCACAATGGAAGAATGCCAAGAATCTTGTAGAATCCGGCCTCCTTCACCATCGCAATCTCAGTAACAGATTATGGGATCAATTTTCACAAAAATCACGTGCGCAAAATGCCTTCACTATGATGAAAATGAACAATGAAGCTGGGCTTCAAGAATGCTCACAGGCACAAAATTTTACGATTCAATTTTGAGAATCATTTTCCGATTGAATTAGGCTCCCACTTCCGCCAGTTTTCACACATTGAAAAACAGGGGCTGACAGCAGTTTTATCATCAATAACAAGAATAAAACATTAAGAATGCTGCAAGTTCATGTATTGAATAGTATGTTATCTTGCTAGACCTTCTTCAACATGTAATTCCTATCTGCAAGCATACGCAGTTCATGAAGTCACTCCTTCGTGGCGGGGAGGGAGGGAGTAGAAGGAACAGCCCTTTAGGGGGGCAGCGTGGAAGTGAGTTTTGTTGAGTTTCAAAGTGTACCATAACGTCCGGTCACCCAGGAACATTTCACATTTAATATGGATAGTGAATGACGATTTCCTGTGCAGTACTTATTTGAAGACAATCCGACAAATGTCACTTAAATGAATGACTCCTGCAAGGATGTTCCTGTTGAGTGTATACTATGGGCTGTCCCATGATGAATAAAAAAATGAATAGACAAGAATATAAATAAACTTTTGATCTATTGAAACAGATCAATGACAAACAATGCATATAAATATCATTCAACCCACACGCAATCAAAGAAACCGCTGACATTCCAAAGACTTTTGAAAAACAAGAGGATTGTTGCCACAAAAGGTAAGGAAATTGGCTGAGATCACCGGCAACAGGCAACAACTAAGATTTTTGAACTCGTATTATACCAAAGGATCTCTTTCATTCACTTCTTTGCCGCAGCCTTCTTGGGTGATGCCTTCTTTTTTGGTGCTGCCTTGGGCTTCTTGGCTGAGGCGGGTTTCTTAGCTGCCTTCGGCTTCTTTGCTGCGGCGGGTTTTGCCTTTGCTGGGGACTTGGCCTTCTTTGCCACGGCGGGTTTGGCTGCCTTTGGCTTCTTTGCTGACACTGCCTTCGTCACCTTCTTCACTGCAGCCTTCTTTGGGGTCTTCACCTTCTTGGGCTTCTCTGCTTTGACAACCTTCGGCTTGGTTGCCTTGGGCTTCTCAGCCAACTTGAACGACCCAGCAGCTCCAGTTCCCTTGGCCTGCTTCAGGGATCCATCGGTCACGCCCTTCTTCAGAGCCAGCTTCACACGGGTATTCACCTTCTGTAAAATAGATAGATAAATAAAAATTACACCACCGTGTTTCACAAAGTCACGCTTCACATTCAATTGAACTCAGTATTAATTATCACTGGACCACTCAAGCTAGATTGCATTCGGAACTTTGTACACACCTTGTCATTGGAGTCAACCTTGTAGTTGGCCATGATGTACTTGAGGACTGCAGCTCGGCTGGAACCAACTCAGTATTAATTATCACTGGACCACTCAAGCTAGATTGCATTCGGAACTTTGTACTGTGGAACAGTAACCTCAGTTGGAACATCAACCGGTACTACATGAACTCCTGACGTCGAGCCGACCTTGGCAAAGAGAGGAAGTTGCGTGGTTACCGTCGCCTGTGGTAGAGGAACTTCCGTCCTACAGCAGCAGGGGCTTTCGGTGCCTTCGGCTTGGTTGCCTTCGGGGTCTTGGCTTTTGGTGCCTTGGCCGGGGCAGCAGACGCCGCAACGGGAGCTTCCACTTGATCAGTCATTTCGTTACTCAACAAATTTCAGGAAGGGAATTGCTATTATTAGCTGCGAATGCGCGTGATTCAGACGTTCGAATAGTTCAAGAGATATTCTCGGTTTGATGCTTCGGAGGTACGTCAGCTGAGGATATAAGTGGCACCGGCGGACGGCATAGCAAGCATGCTGGATACGCACCGCGCCAGCAGCCAGGAGGAGCTCAGGTCTCAACCTGATTTTTGAATACAATTTCTTAGATTTACTGTCATTGATTCAAAAAGTTGACAAGGGTTTCTAAATTTTGTTGAGAGGTAGATAAATGTTGCTGCTAACCTCTGAAAATAAAATAAATGGAATAACACCGGTTCATCACGTTTCTAATCGAGACGAAAGGCACTTGCTCTCTGCAACGCCAGCAAATAATTTGACTAAACTTGTCAAAAAAGTCTCACTAAATTATTTTTCTGATACCAAGTTCATGCATATGGATTCACAAGAAACATAGCTTTGGTTTGATATTAAATTATGCCTATAAAGAAAGAAATGCGTGTCCTTACAAGAGGCCAGAAGTGTGCGACTCAAGCACATTTCGGCATCCACGCAGACCGTTTTTATATCCATGAGAAAATCTGGAATTTTATATTCAAAATTATTTTTGTTCCAAAGATGTGTCATTAAGAAAAACGACGAATTGAACTTGTGTAATTTCATACAGATTCCATTTTGTCTTCTCGCAGTTTCCGTAATTAGGAAAACAATGTTGATATCAATTTTCTTCTATATGCCGGTACGACGCCGCTTACCGACTGATGCTTCCCATTCTTGTGAAAGATGAACTTTGTAAGCTTCTTGAAACCACGGAAATTTGACATGAATGACATATATATGGGATTTTTGGAATACGGTATATTTCTTAATCTCAAAAATGACGAATAGTTTATAAATGGCAGATAAACGAGACCAACTTCATCTGAACATTGAGCGAGACCTCACTTGTATTTCCCTGATATGTACATTAGTCAAATTGTGGACTAGACCTTCTTCAGACTCACCAAGGATTGATATTCAAGACCTAAATAAATTCTCTAAGTTTTTCCCTTTTTTTCAATCAGTTTATGTACCGCGAATACCTCATGAGAAATTCATTAAAATTACATCATTATTAGCGCATACACTTTCTGCATGCAAGGAGGAACACATATTTTCAATTTTTTTCGAAAACTTTGAGATTCAATTATTGATTATCTCGATTCTTCGGGAAAGAAACTTAACTTTATAATATTGAGGTTTCATTTAAGCTTTCTTTTATCTTCAAAAGGAATAACCGGATAAACTATTACTTAACAAACAGATCCACGTTTTTTTATTCACCAAGATCCAGTGCCTCAAAACGAAACATCAGAATGAAAAAACCCTTATGTCAGAAAATCTTGGGAGGAAAGACCAGTCAGGAACTTTATACTGTATTCCTGAAAGTTAATTTTGAGATTTCCTTTCGAGATACCTCAAGGAAATGAGAGCTAGAAAAAAAACTTGATTGGGAATTGGATAAATCTTAAAATTAAGTTTGAAACATTGTCCACTCATGATACCATGTTGGTGCTGAACTCGAATTGCCAACCTGATTTATAAGTTCTGCGCCATTCATCTTGCTTTATCCATTTTCATTATTCAAGTCATGTTCGCTGATTTACACAACTCCCTATATTCGCACTCAAGTGAGAAAAATTTCGAAAATGCTTTTATCAGACAATGAACAAAGCTCTTTACGTTCATTGTTATTATGTGTAATTTTTAGGTGCGAACAACTTTCTTCATCCCAGAATTTATTCTTGATCAACCTATCTTGAATTTGTCCTACGGAGTATATCATGGAATTTTGACATGACTTGTTTTGTATAAATACATTATTCATTTCTTTTATAATGGCATGATTCTGAAAATATCACCTTCCATCATTTATTTCCTTTCTTCAGTCTGAAAATTTCCCAAAATACCTTCATCTGTTCATTTGAAATGAAAACTAAAGTTTCATGTTCTGTATTTCCAAACTCAACATAGAAAAACATTTATGAAAACAAATTGGTTGTCAAGCCTTGCATGGTGCATCAAAATTGAAAAACAACACATTCTATGCAATACATTGGTTTCAAACATTTTTCAAAGGATAATAATTTTGATGCAAACATCAATGAAAGCTTATGTATCCTTGGCAAGTTAAAAATTATGACAGGAGGAAAGCATTTGCTGCAAATTCCATCCACCAATGCAAACTGGAGTTATTTCCTTGCATTCCACCCTGTGTTTGAAAATGGTGAAATCTGTGTCATAAACTGGTTGGAATTGAGTTGTGAAGTGTTTGAATATGTTTAGAAACTGTAAAAATTACTATGGAATTTTTCACTGGAATTTGTAATACAGAGCCATTGGTTGATGGAAAGTTGATTATTGGTTACTCCTTCAAATTTATATTTATACAACAGTAAAATTCAGAAAATGTATGCAAGAATAAATACGTGTAAAATTTGAATGCAATTAAAAAAAATGCACGTACACAGGAGAATATATATAAATAATCAAATAAAAAGTATAATTGCATTAATTAATTTCTACCTCACATCCTTTCAAACATCATCCCCATTATCCCCTGAAACAGATCCCTTGAATTATTACAGGAGGAAAAATTATGAAAATGAACATTATTTTAATTCTATTACAGTAATGTATCTTTTCATTGCATTTTGTCAAATAATGATATTTTGTTTTGTACTTTCAAGACTGTTGTGCTAGACAAGGTTTGCTCTTCACATGCATATAGTGAATTCACCAATAACATTGTGTTAGTGCGCAAGTAAGTGAAACGATTGATTTTTCTTGCCGTCACTCAAGCTGCCCCTGTGTGAATAATTTTCCCTCTGTTGAATCGAGTTCCGCTTAAAACCGATGACACCAACTAGTGATGATCACATGCCTGGTAACATGAGGAAAAATCCATATACAGTACAGTTAATGGAAAAAAATGAAGTACAGTAGACTGAAAGGATTGTGATGCTGGTTACCCATTCGTATTTCAGTCGGCAACATTTATCAACGTGCGCTCACTCAAGCTACGCCATGGATGCTCCAACGGCCAGAAGTTCAAATTTTGGCGCGCTGCCCACATAGAAATGGGTAGGGGGAGCAGAGGATACAGGAATAGGGAGAGGCGATTAATAGAATACAAGGGGGAACTGAGGAAGTTGCGAATGAAAACCGGAGGGGGATTTACTCCGATGGGGAACACGGAGAGGAACAAGAGAGAGTGCGCGCGCCACAGGGAGGGTCAGTTTTTGGCGCGCGTTCCACCATACCCTATTTCCCTGCGAGGGAATTCGATTTTGAGAGGGGCGCTCTCGAAAAGGGGGAAATGCGCGCGCGCGGGAAGACAGGCATCCCTACCGGTCGTCCACCCTTCGGGTTACCAGATGCTTACAATGCACATAATATTATACTGTAAATGGTATAACCCTTATTCAAAGGTATATCAAAAGCTTATTGACCAAAAACAAGCATAATATGCATTTACCTTATTTTTCCTTTCATTTTTCAACTATAAAACATGAAAAAGTATCGATTTATTCATATTACTTTCAAAATATAAATGAGAGTGGGAATGTGCCACAAGGGAATGATGAGATCCTCATAGTCTCTGGAAATGGACCTCATCTCTCTGGGAATGAATCAAAGCAAAAAAAATGTGAAATTAAGTTTTCACTTCCAATTTGTGTGCACAAATTGAGGGAAATTCATCTCCAACTGCTGGCGAATGTTCGAATATTAGAACTCCGAGTCTTTGTTGAAAATATTAAAATGCACAATGAATAAGCTGAGATTCACTAAGACTTGGAAGTCGTTTTCAATTGTTGGGGGTTTCAATCATTACAATTTACATGATTCGAATTTTACAGTAAAGCGGTATACTTACCAAAAAATTGAATAAATTGAAATTGGGAGGGTATCGCATAGATTTATCTGAGCATTTGATTTTCGTGGATAGTTTTACTTATGTGGTGGATGTACAGTAAAGTACTTTATTTTACTGCACTTCACAGAACCTTCGTACGGTATGCTTAACTTTCATGTCTTTTAGAACTTGGAAATACTTTCTGGCGGCCAGGAAGGCTTATAGGGTATAGACAGAATCAGGGTTCTGACGTATCCCAGGCTTTAGGTTGGCGCCACTTCTGCGTCCAGGAGCGGTTCTTAATATTAGGATCAAGCAACCCGGAGCTTTGATGAGTGAGTGCAGCCTAAGTGCATCGCTTCATGGTTGACCAAAGGTCAGAAGAAAACATACAGAGCTCATGATTTACTCTTTGTTGAATTTGAAACCCGCTGTATTAAAAAAGTATCATGATTAAATTCACATTGCATGATTTGGAAGTGCTGTACAATAATTAGATCAGATTTTAATCAATAAATGAATTATATCAAGGAAGAGATCATCTGTATGCGACAAATGTCAAGATGATTTATGCTATGAGCTCTTGTTTCAATGAAGTCAAGCTTTAAAATCCCTTGAAGTTATTGTTCATGGGTTTGTTTTTGATGCCATGCTTTGAAACGCCGTCATTAGGAATTTCTAACCTGTTGTGATTATGTGATTATTTTCAACAACCATTAGCCCTGCTGAAAACATGTAAAATATTCATGGCTTATAGAGGGTAATTATTTTCATGCAGTACAATATTGGATGAGGTGATTTTCGGCATGCTGAAGTTCACAATTAGTGTCTCCACACTGAGAGAAAGTAATTATAATTATTGGCATTATATTCCAGTATCAGATTTTTTGCTTCAAACGATGTGAGGGATCTTTGTTCATTCAGACAATGAACGGATGAATCGTTCAACAGTTGGTTTTTTATTAGACTTCCTGAAGTTTTCAAATCAATTTTATTCATGAACGAATTTTTGGTCCTCCATGTTACGTAGCTAAGTTGGGAATTTCCTCATCAAAACTGATGATGCATTGATTTTGTACGGATAAAGTTGGAAAAGATGTAAGGCAACGGAAATTACTTTTCTGAAAAGAAACATTCTACGGACTTCAATTCATTTTCTGACTTGAAGCTGAATGTTATTTTTCTTATTCTTAGACATTTTTTTGCATGAACGATATAGTTTCTAGAAATAAACTTGGATATTTAGAATTCAAAATTAGTTTTATGATTTTAATGCGTTAAGTTACCAGAAATTATCTAAAAATGCTGAAATTCCATGGC
This sequence comes from Notodromas monacha, assembly GCA_905338405.1. Classification (NCBI taxonomy): domain Eukaryota; kingdom Metazoa; phylum Arthropoda; class Ostracoda; order Podocopida; family Cyprididae; genus Notodromas; species Notodromas monacha. The sequence goes on from CAJPEX010000265.1 coordinate 65,194, forward strand.
TTTCCTATAGGATACGAATTCATATCCTTGAGGTGTTCATCCCCAACAATGAAGCACATTCTTAGACAAATCAGCTGATGGAAGTCCTTGGATGTGACCTAGAGTGTGGGGATTATTGCACAGCTGGACTCTCTTCCCTGGGAATTGGCGGGGAAATGTTCACGTACAGTACAGTGAATCTATATGAAGAACTGTGTGAAAATAGGGATAATTTTGAACTAAAAATTATATTACTGTACATTTTGAGTACATGTTTCTGCCATGGACAGATTGATACTGTACCATGAAATATTATATATTATATTATACTGTATTTCCCAAGAAATAAGAAGCCTGGCGGATGCATTCCACGAGATTATTCGCAATATTTCATTGTCTGAGTCTGCACGAATCTTCAAGATTCAGGCAATTCGCAAACCTCTTTGCACTGTATACAGAAAACTGTATGTCCCTGTTTCATCCATCTGAGCTTAAAACAAAAATGCATCTGTGACATAAACGCTCGTGCTTTTTTTCTTCTTTATTTCAGAAAAGGGAAAAACAGGTTCGATACTTGTAGGTGGTCACATAGATATTTAGCTCATTGTGAACATTGAAATTACCAGCTCATATTGTTTTACATGTACTGTAATTCTGGAAATACACAAATATTGGATACACCAATTTAAAATCAAGTAAAGTGTTCAATCAATTGTCAAACCCATGATATTGCATAGGCATTAATGCTTCACAAGACAACAAGTCAAAGGATTAAAAATGTATATGCAATGGGTCTTTTTGTATAAATTTTATTGAATACAAACTGACTGAATATCTAAAAGATATGCTTCAAAGTAATGATGACAGAACGGGAATGTGCGCACTAAACTGTAGGTTGATTGGAAGGATCATTGCATGTAACAACATTTACATTTTTCAGTTTTCAACGCTGTGATTTATAGCGTATATTTGGCTGCAAAAAACACGTGAAATATTCAGGATACGTTGGTCACTCTTAATATTGGGACAATGGAACCATGATGATCAACACGAATTTTCCAGATTATGAAAAATTCCATGACAAGTTTCAAAATACTGTACTGTATACTGAACAGTATGAGTATTCCTGTAGGATGAGCCCTCCTCGTCAGATAGACAATTACTCAGGATAAACCGAGAAATTTATTTTGTGAATGGAATGCAAAGGATTTCTATAAATTATTTGAAAATCAAGTCATTCAAATTTTTAATACAAGAATAGTCTTGCTAAGAAACAAAATTCAGTATGTTAGGCTCGTCCGCGTCAAGCATTATTCACCATCCGCTGAGCTGAACGCGCGTTTCAAGCGCCCACTTTCAGACCTATTTTGTAATTACTTCAGCGCAGATTCAGTAAAAAGTTTGTACCAAATTGTAGCCTGAAATGTTGGCTATGACTTGGTTCTCTTTAAAATCATTCAAGAAGCGTAGAAATGTATTTCATTGGATTATTTGTCAAATATCTTCTGAAAAACCGCAACCCAAAATTGAGTTCAGCATCTATTCTTCCTCCATAGTCAGGGAATTCCACGATAAAACTTACACGAGACCAAAGCCTGAAGTTTTCTCTATACGATGAATCTATTTTCTGATCATAAACCTGAGAATAGGATACTCAAAGGGTTTGAATATAAATTAAATTTGACACTTGCAACCACAAGCAGTTCGAAGTCCGCCTCCAGGCAGCGTATCAACGCAGGGTGCTTGCAATGACGTCCGCGGCGGTGGCTCATATACTCCCTTGCCCTATCTCCGGAACTACTGCCACTTCTGAGCGAAACGTAGAACGACGAGCATTGATACCTGATAATCTGTTAAAATTATAATTATAAGCCAAGAAATCGAAGATGTCCGAAGTTGAAACTCCCGTCGCGGCTCCTGCTGCCGCCGCGAAGGCTCCAAAAGCTAAGGCACCTAAAGCTACCAAGCCAAAGGCTCCGAAAGCCCCTGCTGCGCATCCTGCCTTCAAGGAGATGGTGTCCGCTGCCATTGGTGCGTTGAAGGAGAGAAACGGTTCCAGCCGAGCTGCAGTCCTCAAGTACATCATGGCCAACTACAAGGTTGACTCCAATGACAAGGTGTAGTGTGAAGCTGGCTCTGAAGAAGGGCGTGACCGATGGATCCCTGAAGCAGGCCAAGGGAACTGGAGCTGCTGGGTCGTTCAAGTTGGCTGAGAAGCCCAAGGCAACCAAGCCGAAGGTTGTCAAAGCAGAGAAGCCCAAGAAGGTGAAGACCCCAAAGAAGGCTGCAGTGAAGAAGGTGACGAAGGCAGTGTCAGCAAAGAAGCCATCAAGTTGGCTGAGAAGCCCAAGGCAATCAAGCCGAAGGTTGTCAAAGCAGAGAAGCCCAAGAAGGTGAAGACCCCAAAGAAGGCTGCAGTGAAGAAGGTGACGAAGGCAGTGTCAGCAAAGAAGCCGAAGGCAGCTAAACCCGCCGTGGCAAAGAAGGCGAAGTCCCCAGCAAAGGCGAAACTTGCCGCAGCAAAGAAGCCAAAGGCTGCCAAGAAGCCTGCTGCCGCCGCCAAGAAACCTGCCTCAGCCAAGAAGCCCAAGGCAGCCCCGAAGAAGTCATCGCCCAAGAAGGCTGCAGCAAAGAAGTGAATTGAGCTTGCTTGACTCATGATACCTTCACTGAATGAGTTCAAATCTTAGTCGTTGCCTGTTGCCGGTGATCTCAGCAAATTTCTTGAATCTTTTGTGGCAACGACATTTCTCACTCGAAGTCTTTTGTGTGCATGGGATCTGCTTGCTTGGGATTTGTGTGAATGTTTTTTTTTTTACCAGTATGATTGAATGAAGGCTTTGTATTTCGTACTTCTGCTGCTGATTTACTCATCCTAGCAAATCCATAAGAAATTCTTCTGCATATTTACACATTCAAAAACACGTCTTTCATAAATAACTGAATTTGAGCTGAATTGTGAACATCAATGTCTGCTACTGTAGCTGCATGTGTGGAAGCCTGCCTAGGCATTCCTCAATGAAATCAAGTAGAAAATTGATATCCATATGATGCCCAAATTTTCACCTACAGAACAGCACTCAACGAAGAACTTATCCTCATAGGGAACGTCATCTGGTTATGAGCAAGTTCCGTACAACAACACGCACCTGATTGCACTACACTACTACAGTATTGAACAAGGGTCGTCAGTACAGTACAGACTTATTTTTATCTAACTATGATCACCTTTTTGAACTGCTGTATTTCAGCAGTTCGACAAAGTACAGTACTGGGAATACAGACTTTAGATTTTTGTACGGAATGTACGCCCGTATAAAGCTCTCACTTTTGTTTGAAAGAAAGGAGCAGGGGACCCGTGGACAAACCTGCATGCTTAATTGAAAATATGTTCTAAATGCCCAGATAGAACCGAGAAGGGCACCCTCAAATATTCCGAGATTGACAATTTGTACAGTATTATAATTTGTGCCTGTACCGGACCTGTTCTATGGCAGGTCTGTTTCCTATACAAGGCTAGACAAGCCCGAGTGCATCGGCATAGGCAATGAAAGTTGGAGCAGGGAGACCTGCTTTTATTTTGTCTTGTAGATATTGAAAGACGAGTAACTTTTTGTTCAATACACCCAGCGCAGTTAACAAGAGTTTGTCATTTCGCCGTTCAGAAAATCAGCTCACTCCGGTAGTGCCAAGTTTCCTTAAAGCTACAGTATTGTGGTCCTTACTCTCCCTTTGTGCTGATCAGGAGCGCTGTACTCTGGGCGCCGTTCTCGGCATTTCGAAGGAAGCTTTGTGTCGATATTGTTCTTCCAAGGAGCAGTGAACATTACTTAGTCGTGACACGCACTTTGAGTTACTTCTACGTTTGAAGTATGGAAAGTGGTGACGTTAACGCCAAATCGAGTCAGCAATCANCACGTCTTTCATAAATAACTGAATTTGAGCTGAATTGTGAACATCAATGTCTGCTACTGTAGCTGCATGTGTGGAAGCCTGCCTAGGCATTCCTCAATGAAATCAAGTAGAAAATTGATATCCATATGATGCCCAAATTTTCACCTACAGAACAGCACTCAACGAAGAACTTATCCTCATAGGGAACGTCATCTGGTTATGAGCAAGTTCCGAACAACAACACGCACCTGATTGCACTACAGTATTGAACAAGGGTCGTTAGTACAGACTTTTTGTTCATGCTCATTGAAAAACAAGTTATGTGGGTCGCGTCAATTGTTCTCAAACAGTAAAGCGGCAAGTCTTTTAGTCGAGTGAGGCCATCACGGTTCAAAGGAATTTCGATGTCATAACACCAGGAATGAGACCCTTCGTGCTGATCAGGAGCGCTGTACTCTGGGCGCCGTTCTCGGCATTTCGAAGGAAGCTTTGTGTCGATATTGTTCTTCCAAGGAGCAGTGAACATTACTTAGTCGTGACACGCACTTTGAGTTACTTCTACGTTTGAAGTATGGAAAGTGGTGACGTTAACGCCAAATCGAGTCAGCAATCAAAAAAGGCTGAGCCGAAATCAGCGAAACACCCGTCTTACAAAGATATGGTAACACAGACTGTTCGTGAACTGAATCAGCGCAATGGATCCAGTCGCGCTGCCGTTGTGAATTATGTTATGATGCACTTCAATGTTGGCTCCGATTCGAAGGTTTGTATATAATGCTGAGGAAACGCGGCATTCGTGTCTATTTATAGAACCATCAGCTTCGCCGCTCATTGTCATTCAAAAGCAGGATTAATTTTCTAGCCAGGAATTTCAGCACTGAACATTTTTTTTTGGCTCGCAGAAATATCTTTAAAATGAGGAGCACACGGTCTTGCATGCTTATTTGTTGCGTTATTAATTGCGATACAGTATACATCTTCCGATTTGTTGTCTCTCTGCAGAGGGTTAATGGCTACGTGAAGGCAGCGCTGATGAAAGGAATCGAAGAGGGCTCACTTTTTCAACCGAAGGGTTCCGGTATCACTGGTTATTTCAAGCCTGTTCTTGCAAAAATTCCAAAGTCTACCAGGTCACCATCAAAAAAGCCGACAGAAATTGCTTCACCGCATGCATCGGAGTCAGATGTGGGCAAACATAAGCCAAAACCTATCCCAAAGAAAAAGGCCATGCCGTCGGCAGCAAAGGTTCTGGTAAAGAAAAAGGGCTTGAAAGGTACTATGAAGAGAAGTCTGGGTGTTTCGAAGGTTACTAAGACTCCGAAGCGCATACATAAAGCAAAGGGTGCAGCGAAAACTCTGGATGTAGAAACGGCGAAGGAGGCAGCACTGATGACAACGCCCAAAGGCAAGGCGAAAAAGGTTAAGGCAAAGCCAGCAGTGACAGGTGCGGATAGCAAGAAGGTCGCGAAAAAAGCAGCGGATAAGTCAAAAACGAAAAAACTGTTCGCTCCGGCGAATTCCAAACGGAATATGGAAGAATGATGGAAGAAACCTCGTTTTTTTTGTTCCACAGGGTATGTCTCATTGCTGACCACGTTTCAATTACCACTTGATAAGGGTGCGAGTTTTTAAAAAATTATTCTGTACCTTAAGACATAGAATATATGCTGCGACTAGGTAATTTTTTATTCGTGACTTTACTACCTTTTGCATTATTTGTGTCGAGTGACACTGTATCGGAATGACGTGGTACTGCGACTATTGTTTGACGTGCAGTTGCTTATAGCAATGAGTCTGAAGTGCTTAGTGTTCCGAATGTGCTCTTTGAAAGAGCGCGCAAAATATTTTTCATGATGGCGTTCCCCTTGGCGTTCCCCCTCCAAAAATCGGAAGGTGTGGACGCTTAGCCGTGACGTTTTACGTATATGTGAGGATAGTTGAATCGGTTGATGCTTTTTCTACGATTTCTACTATTGTGAATAAAAGCTATTATATTCCGAATCCGCGGAGATTTTTTTTATGTGTACGGAAGTGTAATTTGCTGCGGATGATTTTCTGCGCGGGTCTTTTATTGTATGAATAAATGACTTTTTTTGTCGAAAGCTTCGAATTGACTCTTTCATCTCTTTGCTAGTTGACGCGTAAAATATTATATTCCGAAGAGTGGGTTATTGATTTGTGTTCTTGTCTACGTGCCTAAAAAGAATGTTTTAGTTTCAGGTGCTTCCCTAGTCCACAGTGATTATAAACTTCCTCGTCGATGAAACTCGTGCCTTTGCCTTGAGGAGAAAAATATAGCGTTTTGTGATAGTTGGAGAAAATCGTGCCGTATACAGTTTGAAAATGTGTTTTACGGCTGATATCTACTGACTGGTATGGAGTGTAACATCAGCATCCATAATTGTACGCCCAAAATTGGACCGGAAGTCAACACTAATTGTGTTTCGGAGATATTACGGACGTTGATCAGTGATTGAGGAAAAGGAGGACTACTCCATTTTTGTTGGCGATTGGTATTCCCATTGTGGATCTGAAAGAGAGGACATACTGCTCAAAACGAGGGTTGGATTCTTCTGCTGTGTTTCACGTGAGTTATTAATTCTTCATGCATGAATTGAAGCGTCTTCTAACTCTTCTTGTATAGTGATGGTTTTGGGCCAACATGTCATTTATTCGTTTATAGACGGTGCTATAATGGAAGAGGATTTGACGACAGTCATTCTCACAAGCGCATTCGCCATTACTTTTCAATTTTTCATTGGAAGAATTAAATCTTCGAAAATGACCTTGTCTTTTTCGAATTTGCGAGGTAGAATTGACTGAAAATATACATTGCCAGGTCACCATCCCCGTCTAATTTTACTTCCTTGGTAAAAATCGAGAAATAATTAGACAGCTTCACTGAATACCTTTTTTCGACCGATGGTGCAGTATTTCAAATTTTCTTTTACGATGAATGCATCTGAGTTAATTAAAGAAATTGGGGTTAATCCTATCTAAAGAATTTGCCATTCCATTGCAAAAGCGATTGTGATCATATTAGAAGGGGAATTTAAATTTTCACTCTAGATAGGGCAAAATATTCCCCTTTTGGTAGCATGTATTATTATTTTTTATTTTGAACCCACAACATAACACTGTTGACGAGACTTGTATCAGTCAGTTAGACTTTCGGTGCGGAGCTGTTGCATTTTGATGTGTCTCTGGTTCCGCTCTTAGTAAGCGAAGATATTAATTCTGCTGTTAGTTCATTGACGGTTCATTTTGTGCTGTGCTCAGCCATCGCTAGGAAGGAATTCAAGTTCAGACGGGGTTTCCACAAGTTCAGAGTAATTGCTCTCGAAGGTCGAATCTATATACTTCCGACGCTGGAGTTGCCAGTTCTCAACTTTACAAGACAGAGAAGGGCTCAAAAATATCTGAGTGAAGTGGGTGTTACTGCCTGTTGCATTCTTGCTGTCTTCTGAATTTTTCTCGACAAGAGACTTAGTTTTCTGTTTTGGGTCATCTTTTGATTTTCTGTTTCGAATCGAGTCAATTTAGGCTCACTCATTTTATATTTCTTTGTTCAACATTTTCGTTAGTCATATGAACAGCTGATTGTTCATGTGAATTATGCCATGCGGCTATAACTTTTAAAGATACCGTATCATTGTATTGCATCTACACATGTCAATCCTAGTTCAATGTAAGGCTAGTTTAGCGTACGTTTCTGATTTTTAGAAGGCCAGTGATGTTACAGTGTCAAGTGTCGCATTTTACTGAATTTGCAGGAGTTTATTTGAGAAGCACAGTACTGTACAGTAATGTCATTTACTAACCCATATCACAGGATCAGCTTGAGATATAAAGCTGAAATACCGTAGTTTACCTAGTATTGCGTCATGATCCGTGTAACGAACTTTCGACGATCCAATTCCTTAATGAAGAAAACCTTAGTTGAGTTGTTCAAATTTCTGATTCATTTGAATATTAGAAAACTTACTGTAAAGCCTCGTGGGTGAGATGGTGGTGAAACGCTTTGGCCTGTCTCAAGCGATTGCGTTACAGCTGTTGTGTGAGTGCGCGCCTTGTTGCTACTTGCCCATGGGAAGACTAGACCTCGGCTGGGCCGTGGCTTCCCATCTGAGTCCACCCCGGCCGGTGACGGAAGGAAGACCACTTCGTGGTGCAGTGCAGTGGTCCGCAAATCCGGGTTAATCCATGATTTTTTTTTCATTCTGAAGATACGGTAGTTCGATGTGTGGTCGAGTGATGTAAAAAATTGATAGAAAATTCTGATTGTCCGTGGCATATGACAATGCGTGGGCGATGCTTTTGTTGAAAATGCAAGAGAAGCTATTGTTTGATATGAGGAAGTGTGTATCGGTTTTAAGGGAAAAACGATTCACACGTTGCTCTAAGAACTGTATATTCTTTTGTATCTGATTTCAAATTTTGACCTACAAGATGCGTGTTCTTTGTTCGAATAATTTAACGCTTGAACAGTTCTCACGCCGATCGTAAAGGTGAGCATTGAAAATGTTGGCATTTCCTCGATGACTTGTTATTCTTAGATCACATCTGATATCCTTATCGTGGTTGGTAAACTTCTACGGTTGTAGAAAAGAGACCAGTCACTACCCCGCCATTTATTCTGGCGCAGAACTGCGTATCGTTTTCTGATTTGAAAATCTTTGTTATCACGTGCTTTTGGGTGATGCGTTTTTTAAACTTTAAATTACTGTATTGTACGTTTTCCTTTTTTTTGAATAGGTGATAACGATTGAGAAGAAAACCGTGTGGATTTCAGAATGGTGCAAAGCTACCAGTCACCCGTGCGGGTGTACAAATATCCATTCGAACTCGTCATGGCGGTAAGTTTTTCCGATGAAATCAAGTGTTCTGCTCTTTGAAACGCGACCGTGATGTAACAGAAATCGTACTTCACGATGAAATTATAGCTGCCAATATTTTCCAGCCACGGAACATAGCTTTTTCTGAAAAGCCCTACTGTGCGTTTGTCGAAGTTGAACTCAGCACCTTTACTTATCATGGAACAAAAGCCTCTTCTCGGCTTCGGTTGACCTTGAGAACGTTTGGGTTCAGTCATTTCTGGGAGTGTCCCGCAGTACTGTAAATGAGTATTAGATGACCTCATCTTTGCCTCGCTGATGTATATTAATCGTAGAAGTACTGTAGTCAGTGGAAAGTATTGTATCAGCACTCAAAAAGACCCTTACCGTGTATCTGCCGAAGGCTGGTTTCCAGTAAAACCTTGTACAGTGAATAACGTACGTTTCGAGTTTTTCATAAATTTCAATTGGGCTTTTGTCAAAATTAGCGGTTGCTGTGTTAATGTACATTTAGGCTTCGGAAGACAATTTCATCTCCGTGAATACTTCCATCTCCCGAACATAAATAAGTTGAACGAATAGGTTTTTAAAACTCGGATAATCAATGGAAAAAGGGGAAGCGGCTCGTGGAATCATCGTTTACGAAGAAAAATTGCGACCGCAAATTTCTGCCCGAATCACATGCTTAGATATAGAGGTTTGTCACCATTCTGAAATAAATTTAAATGAATAAATTTTCTTTATTAATGGCTCTACTGTATATCTATAAGCGAGACAATTTAGTAAATTAATACTGTGCGTCAGTGCTTTTGAGATGAATACGTATCATGGGAAGTACCTTCCAAGGTCGACTGGAAAGATCTCGGGAAGCTGAGTGAGAACTTCCTATTGGGGGCACGTATACAATGGGAAGGCTCTTTCAGAGCCACGAAAGCGCATCATGAGAATTAATGGCCTCTGGTTAATGATTGATCATTTTTTTCTTCTTTTGATTCAACTTTTTTATTTCCGAAATTATTTCATTGAAATGGCAGGCCTACGAGCGGCGATTCCCGACTTGCGAACTCATCCCTGTGTTCGTGGGCAGTGACACGATCAAAGAAGAAACTGCTTCGGATGGCTCGACGCACGTCATTGAAAGGAGATGTCGACTCAACGTCGACGCTCCGTATCTCCTGAAGAAGGTTGGTTTCTGTTTTTTTTTTTCTTGTTCCAATCTTTGTCACAGGGTGTGACTTGTCTGCATCAGGGAAACGGCGAAGCTTTTTTTAAAAACAATAATTTTGATGCGTTGTTACGCATACCTCTGACGGCACGCTGACAACTCGCGAGTGGTGCGCGGAATTTTCATTCGTTTGATGTGGGCTGTTGAACAAGTGGTTCAGGAAAGAGAAGTAAATTACAATATGTAAATGGAACATACGGGAATGGAAATGTGATGCAGGATATGAAGGTTGATGGGAATTAATGTTGTCTGAACGCACGTGGCCATATAATTTCCGGAATTGTTGATGCTTTTTGATGCGTAAATACTGTACTGTTTTTAAAGATGGTTAGTGTCGAGCATTATGTGCTGAAAACACTGGTTCTAATTGGAATACGGAATGTCTAAAATTGGGCTGCAAACTCTACCCTGCCTAAAAAAGGCGATACTGCATCAGGAAAAGATGAGGACTCTTCGTCGGAATACTTGTGCCGATTTAGCTAGCAGTTCGGTAATCTACTACAGTGAGAAAAACGGCGAATAACCGTATTTTGGAAGTCTTGATTGAAAACGAAAAATGAAGCTGTGGTTCGAGCCGAATAGAAGCCAACTCGATTTATTCGTGTAATTAGGCTTTAAATCTGGAAGCTTTCTAAAAATATGGATATTGTACAGTTAAAAAAAAATCTCACGCGAAACAAATCCACTTCGTATAAATTTAATCTACGGTATAGTGTCAAAGCTCTGGTACTGTATTCGAAAACTTTGTTCTCGCATCCTGTTCAGATTTTCGAGGAAATAACAGAACTGTGTTCGGGAGCTTTCTAACTCGTCTTCCTTCTTTTGATTTCCATCTAAGTGATCAAAACTTCGAAAGGTATTTGGGATGTGATCGGACATCACATAGTAAACGATAAGTGCAGGACTTACAACACGACTTTTGAACCAACCCTCGCATTTTCCAGAAGCTTCCAGAATTTTCGACTCTGTGCCGTTCTCCGAAAAATACCTTGCTTTTACTGTATGTATTTTTGGAGGACTGTACGTGTAAGCCATCTATTTCTTAATATATACGCGAGTCTTTTTTAGTTCCAAAATCGGGTTTTTGTCGAAGGAAAAGGAAAATCAGCGGTAATCTCTTCCTGTTTTCCCGCGCCCCAAATGCTGCGAAGATTGCAGGAGTGCATCTAACCAAATATCCGTGGATCGAAGTCGTAGCGGAATAGGGTTTGTTTGCTCCGTTGATTTCGTTTTCCTTGCAATATTTGTTCTATTTTGCGACACGGTTTTCAGGTCTGTACCTGCAGCTGCGTCGCAGAAAGATTTACGGATGATTGTAAGAGAAGTGTTCGATTGCTGCCGGGTAAGTGGAGTGTAAAAGTCAATGAGGAAGACGGGGATTTAATGTGTGTGATGTGAAGAACGAGAGAAACGAGGAAGTTTTTCTGTCAGTGGTGCTGAGTAGCTCGAGAATTGCGTAATGATTGAGAGGAGTCATCAGTGACTCGGAAAAGGGCGTGATTGGATTCACCTAATGATTCAACTTGTCACGAGCTGTTGATTGCAGCGGATATCTTCGCTTCGTTTCAAAATTGTGCCGTGATTGTCGACTCGTGTTCTCCCGTTATTCGGTCAGAATTTTAATCTTTTTACAGTATTTTTTCTTCCCCGAATGGCGTATTTGTTCGCGAATCTTCAGAATTCCTTTCGGACCATGTTGGTGATTCCATTCAACCATTTCTCGTGGGACATCTATTTTATTTGCCGTATTTTTTCAATCATCGAAAATAGTTTGAATTTTTCGGTCGAGGAATGCTGAAATCACGTTCAATCCCGGAATTTCCGTCATTTTTAGGCTTACGGTTTGAATGTTAATTCATGGAGTAATTGGATCCTGGGTGAAATGGGGAACGGATTTTTTTTTAAGCATTTGCAGTATCCCATGAACTGAAATTCCTGCCGGTTTCATTTTAACCATCCATTCATGGTGTCCAAGAGATGGATTATCGAGAGATTTTAATCTTTATTTTTCACCCAGTATGATAAGAGTCCGAAAGAATGATGTTACAGACAAGCAGATTTTCTGTTTATTTTTCCTCATCAATGTGATGTGAAGTGCTGCGCATTGGCAGGCTGATTTCCAGAGGGGTTTGGACGGGAACGTTTATTTTTCTACTGCGATCCAAGGAAATATTGGAAGAATTGCGCAGCAGGCGGGTTCTCCTTTGTTCTGCAGAAAAAGTAGGGAATTCCCATGATTTCTTGGATGAAACATGTTCAACTCTCCGAATTACGGCGAAAGGAGGCTCCCGTCGGAACTGGCTTGCGTAAATGGAATGAGGTTAATTTTTTACTCCAGATTCCGAGATGTGTATTGACAAGTACTGTTGTAGCCGTCGAGTGCGAAGCATTTTCTCCGAAGAATAACCCATTTTTACGAAAATGTGACCAGAACCAGTCGCACAACTGATATCCCAGAAAAAAAAAACAGACGAGGGATCAACGCATTATCGACGTAAATTCTACATACAGTATTTTCGAATGAAACGAGAAGCTCAATTATTTAATTTGGAACGTCCATATTGTATTTGAATTTTGTTTTGCGGAATCTGAATGACTGACACTGCTCTCAGTCGCAGGATAATTAATTTGAGAATGTTCGGTGCATGAAAAAATAGATTCGTAAATTCTGGGGAAAATCTTCAGGGATAATGTATGACTTAGTGAGACACGTAATCAACGCTCTCGAGCCCTCGGAGACGACAGGAAAACATCACAAAAAGCAAGTACTGTACAGTACTGTATATCACTAAATCCTATCTCTGATGTGTTTTTGTTCAGAGTGACTTAAAAAAGCAATATTAACGCTGACGAAGAAGAAAAAATTGTATTGAATATTCATTAAAAATCGTGTATGCTAAGAATATCATTCAAACCGATGGTCATGCAAGAACCCACAAATGGATGAATGAAATTAGTGACAATACCCCAGATCTGAAAATCACGTTTAAATGAAAAAAACATGTTCTGAAAAATGGGGATTGTGTCAGTGTTGTCGATTGCAGAAGTTGCCGTGAAATTTGAGTTGGTGAATAAGAAGCCCTCCGATAATTGGGGCGTAATGAAAAAAATGTCCATGGTAAATCGTCTTCTTCTTATTGAGGCTTCTGAACCAAAGGCGAATTAATGTATCTCCGGTACTTCAGACAAAACTTGTCGTCCTTCTCCCATTTCGTGATACGAAAGCGAAGATCCTCTTTATGCAATTGTTTTCACATTTCATGATGCCTGATCAGCTGATTGCGTGCAGCTATGTTTCTGCTGGGTGACCTTTTTTTTTCGAAGCACGCTTTCGGAACAATGCAGATGCAGTAAGGAATAATCGTTTTAGAATGCTGTATATTTTAGCTCCTGTTCTTCAGATTTCTTCGACTAACTTTATCCAACTTCTACAACCTGTTCGCGCTTCTAAAAGACTCGATTCATTTAAATGTTATGCAGTTTCCTACTCCGGTAAACCGAATCAGTTATATTTACTTGGACGCTTCACCTTTCGACCGTTTCAGGGATTGTGCAGTGTATCAAGCTACAGTACACACCGATTATATTCACGCTTCATTCCTCACCAGACAACTGTTTTTAGAAAATTTTAGCGTGATAAACATCTGTACGTTCTCCGCAATTATCAGTACCCAGTTACTGTATCGAATTAAAAAATATTATTCTACCCATTTTGTAATGCCTGCTGTCAATTGTACATTTTTGTGGACGTGCAGTTCTGAAAATTCGAATTACAGTACTTTCATCGTGGATCCCGCAGTATTGCTAAATTGAGTAATGATATACCGGTAATCGGTTTTTAAAGTTCGAGAACTCTGTCTACAGAACTTTTAATAAAATAAAAGAATTTTTGAACTGTTTATCCTCCTTTATCTTCTAATATTTCTCTCTCAGGAGCTAGAGTAGATTTAACAATTTTTTCTTTGCACTCTATTTTAATTTTAATTTCATTACCTTTTTCTCATGTTTTTTTTTTAGTTCGATCTGAAGTCCTTCCGAAGCTGCACGCTAGGTAGGTAAAAATCCCTGAAATAAATATTGATGTGTCGTTCCGAAGAAATTACTGTAGGATCTCGTTACAAAGTATCACGTTATACTGTAACAGATAATAGGTTACAACGAAGTGCTTAGTTTTTTGTAGGTCCCTGCCCAATAGCCGCAGTGCTACGAGAATTACTTTATAACGGAATTTTCGTTACAGCGGAGCTATTTCACTGTTCCCAATGGCTTCGTTGTAAAAATATTTGTTCTTTAGCTGAACATCTCTTGTCTATCACGGGATGAAGACGCGATTGTTCAAAGATTATTTTGATTGTTCGTGTACAAATACGTAAACTGTAACCTTGGCATGGATCCAATAGTCGCGTCACCCGAAATAAGGAAATGAATACTAAACATACTGTACAGAATAGTACAGTCCGGGTTGCTGCTGAAGACGGGTACAAAAGCCCTTCGGGTACAGAACCAGAGTGATCTGGATCCGAGCTTTTTTCTCTTCAATCACGTGCCCGCGGGGGCTGGCAAGAGTCACGTTTCTTTGTGAGGACTGAGGGGCAGCAGCACCGCGAGAGGGAACCGGGTGTCGGGAATCGCACCCGAGGCTTCCATTTCCCATCTGGTATTTTTCCCCCTGAATTTTTCCTTTTTTCCAACTCTCTTCTGTATCGCCAAAAGCAATGGGATAGAACCGAACGGAAATTTCTTGACCTTGATCTCTGTGGGGGGGGGGGGGGGTTGTTCTGTTTTCCCTGGTCGACATTTTATGTTCAAGCTGGTCTCGAAATATCTTTCCTTCTCAATCTTCCCGGCAAGGGTTTCTATCGATTCAACTTTGCATATTTTCGAAACTGATGGTGGTCGTGGATTTGAGAAGTACTGAACCCTTTTTATAAACTGTGAAAGCGGCAGCCAGTTTTTATGGACTATTCGTGGTTTGATTTTTGGTGTATCTGAAATTAGTATTTTTGTGGACCTGCGTAAATTCATTCCGATTGGATCGATTGTTAGAATGGAAATGACGATACATTTCTAAATTGATTTCCTAATCAGTTTCTTTCCTTCGGTGGAAAAATATCAATATTTTTCGTTGAGCTGTGACATTTTAGGAAATGTTAGTTATTTATTTTCATTTGCTCTTTCATGCAATTTTCTATTATAATTTTTAAGCGTCTCAAGGAATTTTGAGTGTTGTCGGACAAATTAGAAAATCTGAGAGACTTCGATTGTCGGGAATTCCTGGTACGTGTGGGAGTTGGATGAACGAAAAATGATGCTTTTTTTTCACTGAAAAGCTGGTATTGTTGGTTATTTGTTTTCTCAACGAAGAATTGTATTTTTCTTCTTTTCAGATTATTGGTATGGAGCACGTGCTGTTCATTCAAAAGAATTCTTTGGATCGAAGGAATCGTGTTCTGAAGATTGAGGCGTACAACGAAAGTTTCGCTACTCGTGTCATCATCAATGAAACGTGCACCTACTCGGTGAGTTTTTATTTTATTTTTTGCTGTGCTATTTTGTTGCTATTTTCATCCTTGAGCTGAGCACTTCATTGGAGCACTGTACCTTACTGTACTATCGCGCATTTAAGAATGAAAAGGACCGCAGGTTTTTTTTTCCTTGTTGCATGACAGGTTTCGTGAGTGGGAGAAGCGGATTTCAAATTGTAATTCCGGGTGCAGAAATGTTTGAGAATGGTATACCATAAATACGTATGTGAAAGCACTTCATCTCAATCAACATTCATTTGTTGGAAAGAGACGCAAATTGCTGAAAAGATTTGATGCCTTTTAGTGAAGTTCAGAATTAAGCCCTGACTTCAAACAAAACTTAATCATGAAACGAATCTGAGAAATAATCAATTATTGTGATTTAACGATGCATTCATGGGGGGCGAATAAAAACGATAAATTTTCCGAAAAGGAATTGAATTGATAATGCCCAATTTTAAAAGCTTCAACACATCGAGGGGAAATATTTGGCAGTGAAAAATTTTACAATCTTTTGTTTACGGTAGACACGATTCTAGAAACCGTTTCGACCGAAAAAAGATGGAATTTCAAACCGCTTCTCGATTTCTACGACACAGTAAATCGAAAAATCTCATGGCTAACAGGATTTTACCTTTTTGAGAAATCAACCTACCAATATATCTTTGATGAAATTATTGGTACGTGCAATTATCGTGTAAAAAAAGGTGAATTCAGTGCTCAAGTTCTAAAGCTTCCACTGATTTTTAGTTGCGAAACATCCTGTAGATCAGAGATTTATTGTCGAACTCAAAAGGTTGTTTTCCCTCAAAACGTTTCCATCGAACGGGTCAGTTATTTTCCGAATTCTGTACTGTATCTGGAATGAAACATCGGCAGAAACGCGGACTGGATGCGAGAAATCGTATTTGCATCTTGAGATTCAATGATTTCAGGCACTGGGGAGGTTGACGCTAGAAGAGCCCAGGCAATTATGCGAAATTCCTAGATGTTGGTGGCCCAGATTCGAAATGTGATCTTCGTCATTTCTATGCATACGGCAAGAGATGGAAAGTCTTGCTTCTCTGATAAACCATTGCGTGTGAGTCGGGTTATTTTGAGAATACGATCGTGACGTAAAATGTCGGAATCAGGTCTCTGACTTTCTCTGCTTCGGTCACCAGTAGTCCATTTCATGTCGTGTGAAAATACCCGGGTGGAAAAGCACCCCCTTTTTTTTCTAGGACAGAGTGGTGGAGTACGGGATAGTTCTAAGGCTTTGTGATTTCACCTTCCTTATACTTTATTTTCGAGTTCCGGAAACAAAAATATCCCAAGGGTAGGAGTGGAGAGAACGAGGGGGAAAAAAGGAACACACGAAAGGTTTCGTGCTGCAAGGGCGAGGTGACCTCGGGTCGCCCACTCGGGTACTGTACTCCATACGCTGCCGCAAACCGAGTTCTTCTACTTTATTTTTCTTTCTGCTTCGTCGCTATCCCATCATTATTTTCCCGGAACCCTCCTCTTGTGTTGGGTTGTGCAACAGCTTCGGAATCTCATAAGTTATCTCCGGTCACTACGCCGGGCAGGCGCTCGGTTTCGTCTCATTCCTTCTTCCTTAGGTCGGCGCAATCCGGGCGATTTAACTGATGGAACTCGGCTGATTGATGAGTTATACGAAATATATATGATTCCTAATCGAAAATTTCGTATTTTAGCAGAATAGTATGTGGGTTATATTGTATGAAAGAACTGGAAGTGGGGCGGAAGAGATGTGACTAAAATATTCGGAAGAAGTACGGCTTCGAAAATGACATGAGAGAAGTTTATGAGGAACAAAATAATGAAAAAAAAAACCTGAAAGTTGCATGGGAAGTGGTCCAGGGATTGTTCACTCATTTTTATTATTAACTCGAATTGAAAGTTCTTCGAAATCCCCAATTGTCGAGTCAGAATCCTCTGAGTCAATCAATAACAATGTTCGGAGAAAGCGTGTGTTCATTTGCAAATGTTTTTCGGTAATTAGAGCCCTTTTTCTTGTCAATTTATACTTTTTCGTTGGGTGATGATTTTCAAGTGTGAAATATCTCGCTAAGAAGCTTTTTCATTTATTTGGAAGCACGTGAAACTTGTTTGAAAATTTGTTGAAACATGCCGAGTTGGATGGTAAAAATCTACTTTCCTTACCCGCTACATCTCCATTGTATTATCTATTATTGTTAAACCAAGATCGATTCGTTGTCAAAAATGAAGTTGTATACAGTAACTCCTTGGTATTTAGGCCCTTCTCTCTCTTATTTTTTGAGAATTCGTTACACTGAAATTCTCTCGACGACAATTCTGTACAGTATTTTGTTTATTACTTCGTACACACTGCAATATTTGTTGGGACAGGAAAATTGCTGCATCTCGGACGCAATATACTGTAATCTACGAAATGCTCTTAAATCTCTTGTGCGAATCACTGCCAGTCGGATGCGCGCTGAATGGATTAGTGGAATGAGGGTTTCGGCTTGACAAGATTCCTGTTGTTTCTATTTTTGAGATCGAAATACTTTGCAGTAGTTGCATTTGCTGGACGTAATGGGAATTGTGAGTGACGAGGTGGGAGGAGTAATCGTGTAGTATCCTCCAGGGAATGCTTGTCGTGGGAATGACTGACAGCTTTGCCTCTGGTGCCTCAGGGTTCTTGTTTATTCGTGTTATGGGTTCCCCACCATTTCTCAGCCCGACGTCTTTTTTCCGGGATATCCACAATTGAAAGAAAGGTCATGCTGTAGAAATGCCCTGAATTCAGAGACCGGAAATTTTGCCTATTATTATTTTAGTTGTGGAAGAGTTCCAAATTTGAGCGAGATAAAGAAGGAAAAAAAATTAATTGACGTTGTAGCAAAATATTATTTTGATTGAATTATAATTTTGATTCAGCTGGTCTCGTAGTAAATCCATTGAGTCGCTGGTGGGAGTATTATGCAGCAATGCGAAAATTGACTGAGGGTTAGTTTGTGACGTTTTCATCTTTGAAGTATGGCATGAATGAGGTTATACAGTATCACTCAGAATCTTGAAAGAAACATTCGAATTTGATTTACGAAGAGTTCATAGAGCAGTGAAGCGTTTCCACGGACTTCAGTCCTCGTTTCATGCTTGAAACCGTTTCCTGTACGCGGATATGTTCGAAAGGGGGAATAGGTACTTGGACCCCTTTGGTACCGTTAGAAAGTGTGCGATCCCGGAGATGAAGTACTGTGATTCAATTAGACGATGCTTTTGGTTATGCACAGTTTTCTGGACCCGTTATCATCAAGTGCATGTTATTATCAATGACATCGGACCGTAATTCCAGAAATTATATTTGCCCGGAGGAAATATGGTGTGTTACATTTCGGAATTTTTTTTTTCTTTAAAAGGTTCAGTTTAACTATATTTTCTTCTTGGAACGAAGATTGGTTCTGTTTTGGCCCAGATATTCTTTAAGGCGGGTGTTTGTGTTGTTACTTACGGCATGAGAACCCCCGTGGGTCCACAGAAACGTGGTAGTTCCGGAACATTGTCATGGGGGTGCACATAAGGGAAAGGGGATATGATTGCCGTCTGGGGACTGACATTGGCCGTTTGCCAGGAAACTTCGTTTTCCGTCGTGGTGGATGAAATTTCCTGTGCCTGGGTTTGTTCTGGTGGGAAACTTGGTGGAGGTCACTCAGACTGAACATGACCTTCCGTGAGGTCGCGAGGGAATTGAACCCCGTGAACGTGGTTACGTAGTAAGTTCGATTCCCCGGGAACATTTTAAAGCTGAATCTAAAATGGAAATCAAGAAGAAAAAAAAAGAGACCTGGCTTTTGATATATCTGAGATAGTTTTCCTAGTTCCCCCATATAGTATTCCTGAAGAAGGTTCCATTGTTCGGAGCGAGATTTCCGGGTTATTCCAGGAGTGTTTCTCATTTTCTACCGATTTTCTTTCGTTATGTCAAAACGAAAGAAAACGATTTTGAACGTGTGCTTTTGGTATAAGTCGAACTTCAAGGATTCATCGAAAAAAATCGAGTTGAAGAAGAAAAGCTTTTCTGCTCGGGAAAGAAAGAAAATATTAATCGGGGATATTTTGGGCCAAATCGCTTCTTAAATAAGTTGACGGGATACTGAACTTGGATGCAAGGATTCATTTGCCCAATTAAAACTCATCCAATTATTAAGTATTTTTATTGCTGTTCGCTTCAATGTGTTCATGAAATAATGACCAAAATACCTCCAGAAAATTCGTCTTTTGGTGATTTTAGGGAAAAGCCTTCGAGTTACGGACGTTTTAATTCATTTTTTTTAGAGAATACGGACAGGTACTTTACTATAATTCAACATAGGGATGTATTTGAAGTGGGTTGGTTCGAGTTATCGAGGTACTTGAAGGTACTATAAAGGTACTTGTCAAAAGCGCAATTCTTGGCTTCAAAATGTTTTTTTGTTCAGCCGCCCAGTTTATGGGAAACATCGTTTTGACATCGAATAATTAGAAAGTACCTAATTTTTGTTGGTCTTTTTATTTTCGACAAATTCGCTTTCTGTAACGGAAGTCACTTTGAAAGCAATCGTGATTCAAGTCGACTGGTGTTGTTGGTCCTGTTCGCGTTTTATTACGTAACTGAGTACCTGCATTCATCGAGCATCTCTGCGTAGGATTAACCAACAAACGCGTGAATTGCTTCCTGAGTTCATGCATAACCCGAGTCATTTTCCTGGGGATTTCTGTCCATCATTCCTAACCAATCCAGGCTCGGGTGTCGCGAATGAGGTCGGTTCCTGTTGACTCAATATTCCGACGAGAGGCTCCCGTGGGCCCGGTGTTCCGCTGGCAAATGATTTTATCCCTGCCTTATCCCACATATATTTTTTTTGTACCGCGTAGAAGCCTGCTTTTATCAACGAGATGATTATGTCTTGATGGATGTATATACTGTATATATATATACGGTATATATGTGTGTGTGTGCCATTAGTGCTTATCGCTGGAAAGAGAGAAGAATCGCATCAGGGATCCCGTCATGGAGTTTTTTACTATTGTATGCCGAGGAGTTTTCAGGGGATTTTCCGTGATGAAAATAGATGCATTGGCAGGTGATGGTTTGGATTGATGTCGGTAAGATACTTTGTTAGGTTTGAGTGACAATGAAGAGAGTGGTTATTTTTAGAAATTCTACCCGGTATCCAGCAAGTGTGCAATATTATCTGCTGACCTTTTAAAAGGAATTATTAGGAATTTAATCTTCTCTCGGAATGCGGTGTGATCAACGCGTGATCGGAGGAGTTTGGGTTTGAACCCCTTTTGATCATAGTGACGTATTTCGGTGTTGGGAATATTCGAGCATGATCAAGAGAGATTTCTGAGAAAACGCGTTGATTTTCATGTGCACGATGTAATGAGATTCGCCCACTGCACGAGGTCAACCGGATTAGTGGACCGGATATGTGTAGATGAGAGGACGATATCCGTGGCTAACTCTTACTGGTCCATTACTGACTTCAACTCGGAACTCGAATGACGTTTTCAAATTTGGCTCTTGTGTTTGCGGTGATGAACATTCGAAGAATACCAAAGGAGTTGATTTTTTTTCTCTTCTGGTTCAAGTTTTACTGTATAACTAATGTTTGTTTAGTTTGGGAAATTCCAAAATCCTGCGAATTAAAATTGATTGGCTCGGAAACTTGGATACACAGTAAAATATCCAATTTTCAATTCAATTGCTGATTCATCCTTCGTATTACCAAACTCATTAAAAATTCTATACCTGTACTTCGTGAAATTTTTCTTGAGCAGTTTTTCCTATCTCCGCGATATCAACTACTGTACTACTGTATATTTCATCGGGTCACGTGTCTTTCGGCGGAAATATGTGATCCAGTCTTACCCCGAAAGCCTTACTTCGACTTGCTCATCCATGAACGTGCTTCGCCGATTATGCTTATCCCTCCTTGTGTGGGCGGAAGGAAGAAATAGGGTCTGGTCTCCGGAAGCAGCACTAATTCTTCACACAGAGAATACGAAAGACGATGTCTTTCGGATGAGAAGTCTGCTGTGTACAATACAATACTTTGTATGTAATGATGAACTCGTGTGCTATTTTTCTTCGACATGATGGGATTTCCTGCTGGAAATGCGTGATAGAAAATCTCCTGTGTACCTTTCGTTTCGTGGGGTTTTTTGTCTTCCAAAAATTTCCCTTTTCTGGTATGATTTCTTTTTGTAAACATGATCTGGCGCATTTCGTTGATCATTTGATTATTTCGAGTGTTTTATGCCTTTTCCGACTTTTCTGCGCAGAAATCGAAGTCCAGTTGCCAAGGTATTTTGGGTCCGAAATCCTAGGTTCAATTGATTTAATTTTTTATTTCTTGATGCTTGGAGAATTTAGATTTTACCAAAAGTCAAAAATTTAGTAGCGAATCGCAAACTCGACGAGGATTACGAAACGTTCAGAACCTGATGATGTAACCTAACCGAATTAGATTTTATTTCTATTTGAATTCACGATTAATTTATGCTCGAAAAATTAAGATTTTACCGCCGGAAGTCGAAAATTAGCAGCGAATCGCAAGCTTGAGAAGTGTTACGAAACATTCAAAACCTGATGGCGTAACATGCCCGAATTATAGTTTATCCCAGTTTGATCCAGTCTAGTTTTCCGAAATGTTCAATCAACCATTGTCGTCTTTTTCGGTCGCAGAATTGTAACGAAGTCGTAGTACCAATTAGTGAAGTGGACGCCGGGGTTTCGATTGCAGGTGACGATTATGTGGAGTAATTAAAAGGAAACTTGATTTTGGTCGCAAAATTGTTTTCACGACGTTTCGAAATGCAGTACTGCACAGTACTTGTGACTCTGTTTCGTCACCTGGTGGAACAAGTGCATAAAACGGGGTTCATGCGTTCGGTTATTGCGAAAATTTTTGCTGAATTGAACACTTTATTTTTCATCCTCCGCGGTTCCGAAATCAACTTTCACGAAAACAGTGTACGTAGCTTTGCCTCCTACTTGATCATAAAATGTGGTGCTTGGAAATAATGGCTGTTAAATTTGCATGCAGAAATTTTTGTTGCTTTGTGGAATTGTACAAAAGGTGTCCCCATTCCAATTATAATCATTCCATATCTTTCTACCTCTGAATCAATTTTAGTGTTCTATGAACCAAATGCAAAAATGTTTCGATATGAATGGCAAATTTAGAAACTGTTCGAACTTTTTTAAGATTACAGTGGTTTTGTAATTTTGCATGTCAGGCATATTGCTTGCATGCCCAACTGATGAATTTAAAATCTGCCTAGAGTTTTTATGTGCAATTCTTTGTAACGTGGCACCGTGTTTGAAAATGTACCAACGGTTTTCAAATCTCATCGGAGGTTTAAAAACTCTTGACTTTGTTCATGCAATCCTTTGCCATAGGGTTTACATAGTACCTCTGGTCCAAGTGATTTAAAGGAAGTTTCTGTCCTTCTCGAGTCAAAGTATCCAAGACAGAACCAAAAATTAAATTAACGATTTTTAAATATTTTGAGCTGCTTATTCATAGCCAAGATCATCTCTTCGCAGATTAAACTTTCCGCGAGACAACTCGTAATGAACGAATGAACAGAAAGCTTTATTTTCCGCTTTTCAGTGTTCACAAAGTTCAATCAACAACATTCCCACATCCAAGCCCCCTCTTTCAACTGCGGGAACCTTTTCAATAAATCGAGGGATACCATGAAGGGAGTATCCAAGGATCAAAGCATGAATCAGTAATGAGTTCCACCTTCTGGGCAGTTGTACACGTTAATTGAAATTAACCAGCAAAATTTTACTCGCAAAGCAACGATGAGATTTCCTCTTTTAATTATGACCATGAAATTAAGTAAGAAAAAACTCTTGTGCAACTGAATATATTTATTTTTGCGCCTAGCAGTCGATATGTAACCCTGGATTAATTATTTTTTTGTGGTCGAAATGACGAATGCAAATGGAGTACTGATTTGCATTTCAAGGCCAAGGAATAAGAAGCCCGAGATGGAATAACATGGCAAAGCAAAAAGGTATTCTTCGAAATATTGGTCGCACGCGATAAGATTTCATTCTGCGCAGTTGGCTCATCATTTCGAAGAGCTGTGCTGTACTTTGGCCCGTGTCTCGGGGAACATTTCGTCGGATTAGCTGAGGTATGGGCATCATTTCGTCTGAGAACCCCGGAATTGCACGAACTTGTAGCCCATACAACCGTCATTTTGTTACGTCATAAAATACGCATAACTAGGTTATTGAGGTTTTCCTTCATTTTATTTTTGTCTAAATGATACGTCCGTATGTGTTTTCACGAAACCGTCCCACGTACAATAAAATCTCGTTACAACTATACCGTTGTGCCTCATTTTTCAGTATAACTTCTCAAGTCCTGGCAGAAAACCCATAGAAGTGAAGGTTCAGGTAATACTGTAGTAACTTTCCAGTTTCGGCATTAAAAACTTTTTTTGAGGAAAATGTTGAGATTATCCTGATGAATTATTTCTTACGAAGGCAGGCGCAGTGTCAAATTTCCCTTTCCAAATTTGTCTGCTTCTCGGGACGTGAATTGAAGGTGGTACTGTATCAAGAAAAAAATTCTTCGAAGTTCACCCAAACATCCTCTCTTTCAAAGAGTTTTCCTGGGCTAAATTTTCCCGATCATTAATTTTGAGAAAGAATTTATAACAAATTATTAGTTATAACGACCTTTTCTAAAGCCCCCGGTAGTTAATTGTAACGAGATCGCAAAAAAATTCGTATAACAGAGTAACACCGTTGTAGACAAGGTCATTGTTCAGAGTCCACCTGTAGAACATGATCCTGTAGTAGTGTAGTACATTAAATTGAATGCAGTACAGATTTTTCCTCATCCACGTTTTTTGGGGAATTTTTCTGGAGAAACATCGCGGTCTACCGTAAATCAACGAAAATATCTTGCCGAAAAATTCTACTGAACCGTGTTCACGGAGCGAAAGGAAATATATTTCCATCATTCCGTGGAATTGGTCTGAATTTAAGCTCCGTCTCATCGTTTGAGCGAATAAAATGAATCCTTTGTCTCCTGGAATTCCTGGCATGCAAATTGTTCGCGATTCGCAAATACGAGGAAACGCTCTATAATTCTAAATTTGGCTGAAAGATATATGTTATGTGCGGTACCTATTTTCGTCGCCGAATTTTTGCAGATCCCATTCATCCTAGGGTATTTCTGTCTCTGCGTCGATCATTTTGTCTTCTAGTCGAGTATTGCGCCTGTGGGTGCAAATTACGATATATGAGAGGAATATCAAACGAAAAAAGAAAACCTTCGCTGTGTAAGTTCATATTCTTGCGTGCTGCGTTTCTGTATCTTTATACTTCAGCATATGTAAAAAACAAAAAAATTGGATGTTCGCTCGGATACTGAGTAGTCGAGCGAGGATTTGTCAAACGTTGACGCAGAATTTTTCGTGTCCAAGATGTTTATTTTAAAATTCTTGAAATATTTACTCGAGACCTGTTTGTCACGGATTCACCGCGAGACGATTTTCGCACGCACGATCAGATGTGACATTTACGAATGATTCCTGACTTGATGCGTGATTATGACGCCTACAGACGACGTTTTTTATGTGACGCACTTGCACTAGGTATACATGCATCTATATGTGGTATATACACGCGAAGTGAAGTGCGAAGGGATTGCTCAGAAAGTTTTCCTAGTGCGTGGCTTGAAATGACATTCCTTGGATAAACTTCGAGTTGTTTGTCAGAATCCTCCGAACAAACAAAAGCAAAACTTGGAGCGAGTACTGTATCTCTACATTGTCGCAGGATTTTCAATTGCTGTCTTGATTTGGGTAATTTCTCTCTCTCTCACCGGAAGACATTTCGCACGAAGATCAATACTTTTTTTTTTTTTAAAGGGAAACATCGTTTTGTAATCGAAGTAAAGAAGCAGATATTTTAGTCAATGGTCGTGTTCGTTAAAAGTTTCAACGCATGCAAATTCATGAAAAGTGTAAATACGGCCAGTACATTTTATTTCACTGGCTGTGCAACTTCAATTCCCGCATTCTTTTCTCTTTGCACTCAAGTGCGGGACGCATAGAAAAATTGGCCAGGGATTTATCGAATATTGCCCGATAAAATTCATGCCAAATTCCGCCCATCCGAAAAGCTGTCCGAAAAAATTATGAATCAATCATTGTAATAGGTAATCTATTTTCTGTCTGATTTTTGAAACTCCCACGAAAACTAGAAAAACTCCTTTGCAGCCATTTAGTTTTCATGATATATTCATTAGTATCTTAGAAATGACTGAATTTTCGTGATTATGTGTAAATTCTGAATGCTGATACAGTCATTGTACAAAATTCTTCTACGATGATTCCCAACATGAGGGAATCGTCGAAGTGTTTTTCTTCAACACTGAGTTTTGAGGAAAATTAATGGCTTCACATCGGTAGATGAAAAGAAGAATCTTCTCAACTCTAACTTTGATTTTTTTGGGTTTTTCCCCGATCATCTTGAATGGTCAACAAACGCGTGAAAATAACAAATTCGATTGAATATTTATCAAGGTGGGAGAAAATTCGACCGCAATTTTGTGTCTGATCCCTCGTTCATTAAAAAGGTTCCCCTAATCAGCTAATCCTCGTATCATTTAGCTCATTTTCCGTGAAACCTGCGTCGTTATCAGGAGGCTTTGTTACTTTATGTAACCTGGGATGAGGCGAGAAATCGCATCTCGATTAACAGAAAACTTGCCAGCATTTAAAGGTCTTCGGATTATGAGATGAAAATAATTGTTGTGGGGCAGAAGTTTATCTTTTGGCGTCAACCTAAATCTGGCTTAAGCCGTTGGTGACGTACACATTTCTAGACTGACGTCAGAGAGTTTCTCAGTGATTGTTGACGCAAGCGGTTGACGAAAGAGTCGAGTAGATTCATCTTCTCAGAGAATGGGACCGGTGGAAGATTGCCTTCCTTTGTCACCCCCCCCCCCTTGAGAGTGAAGTGGGTTCGCTTTTATGTGCTGATTTCCCGACCGGGTTTCGGGACTTTACTTGGATGTGATTGATATGCGTTTCTTGAAAGACGGGCGTCGAACTGAGGGCTTTTAGGGCCTTCGTTGTTGTTATTTGGGGGGGGGGGGGTTGTGCCTTTTGGTAGTTTTTTTTGTGGTTAAGTTTGCATACCAACGTCTGAGCATTTTCCGTGGCCTCAACTCAAATGAGGGTGTGATTATTGTATTCCGCAATGTACATGACAAATTCCTTGATAAATTTTCAGAATTCTAATGTTTAGGATAACTGAGTCCTTCGCTTAAGAAAATTTGTAGAAAATTGTCTGTGGTCTTCTTCTAAGTGTATTTTCACTTCACGTGTTATTATTCTTCCTTTTACTTATTAATTTGTTCAAAAAATGTCAACCTGGTACCATCGCGTAATCGTTGAAAAGCCGCGGTCTAAATTTTGCGCTTTGTCTTGTTTTTGGAAGATTACTCGGTAATAATTTACAAAGGAAGAACATTTCATTAAAAGGTGACTTTCCAGGCATACTGTGCGTCAAACTATTCATCTATTTAGATTCAGGAAACTTTACTGAATGTGTTTCAATTGCAGGTTTTCAACGCGAGGCTTAATAAAAACATCTTGTTTTCGAAACTTTACTGAATGTTTTTCTATTGCGAGTGTTGAACGCGAGGCTCAATAGAAACATTTTTTTCTCAAAATGTCCTGTGAAACAATGTGTTTATAACATAAACGAGTACGTTTCTGATCACTTCATCGCTTTCTGAGTTGTTCAAGAAAGATTTTTTCGAGTGCTGTACAACTAAACGGTAAATACTGATAGTTTCTCTGAAGCTGTGAGAATGAAGAGATTAAAAAATTGAATCGCGGATGTGGGTCACCCAGACCAGAATTTCACATGAAATAAACTCACGATATTTTGATTTCTGAGTATTGGTAATTTTGAAGTCTGGACGGGTTTTTCATCAGTTCGAAACCTCTGAAGATATCAACGAATGTATTCTAAGCCCCATTTGAAGAATTCCAATCCTAGTTAATGTACCTATAACATTTTCTGTCGCCAGTTCATTCAATTTGTTTAATATATGGATGAATTTTATATGTTCCAGGTGCACCCGGAAGAACCTCAATGGACGTGTTTCGAGCAGGAAGCCTCTCTGGACGTTAAATCGTTTTTCGGATTTGAAAGCACAGTCGAAAAAGTTGCCATGAAGCAGTACTCTTTGAACATTTCCAAGGTGAGTTGCGAACCGCAAGTTTTATTTGGTCACACCGATTCAGCAGGAGACTAACGAATACCTATTCGATCATTTTTTTTTCCGTCCGACGGATTTCCTCAACTTTGACTTCTGCGGACGAAAATAACAACCCGGGTGTTTTTGTTTAAGCTTAACTTCCACAACGGCGTTTATCAGCAATTGTGCTCCTTGGTCCAAAGTTACTGTAGTAGGAGAATATAAATCGTTTGGACGGTTTCTGCAACGAAATTCAAGGTAGACACAAAATAATCGTTGTAGAGGGAATTTTGTTGTAGAGAACTCGTATAATATTAAGAAGGAGCCCTATGGGGCCTTGAGAAAATTCATTGAATAAGGTTGTTGTAGAGGGAGTCTCCTAAATTTCAAGAACGTCATCAGGAAACATCTTCGATCCCTGAAAGAAAAAAATCTTGAAAGAAAGCAAAAAGTGAAGATATTCGCAACAATAAAAAGAAAAGAAAATTACTCTCTGATTTCGTACTGATCATGGCGCTCCTCATTTTCAAATCGCACACACAATTTCGTCCTTAAAAAAAATTGCCTGGTTTCTTATTCGCGAGTTTTAATCAATTTCACCTCAACTTATTGTACATCGTCCAAAGATTCATGGGGTGAACATTTTATTATTTAAATTTCTCCTGCTGTTTAATGTACTGTATTGTATTGTTTTCGTGGCTTTCCATCCTTTCGAACGTGCGTGATCATGATTACGAATATGTTTGTTGCGAAGCACGGATGTCACGTTCCAGTGCTCAGCATGAACTTCGTGACGCTGAAAGTTTTTTTTTTTTTTTTGAAGTTCACTCGTCACGAGAAAAACAGAACTGATTCTGTTTTGCAAATCACGTAAGCATTGGCCGAAGCTTGTGGTCGAATGCATTCATCGTTTATTCGAATAAGTTGCCGCATTTTGAGTTGATCCGCAGTCTTGACGAAAAAACGTACGCAAAATTTCAAGTTGTACTACATGAGAATAAAATCGTAAAATAAGTAATTTAATCCGGTTTGAATGATGTTTAATTTATGATTCTAATTGATTGTTGCATGAAAAGCACTCACATTTTGAACTAAATGCTGTAATAATTAAAATCGGATTGATACGTTGCCGCAATTCTGTACGTTAGTTCGAGTGATGAAGTAAATGCAAAGAAAGGTTGTCCTAAGTACACGGGCCCCTAATTTATCCATTCGTACCACCCAGTTGAATTTCTAACTTCCCAAAATAATCACTAGTGAATCTGTCTCTCGACTTACTATTGATAATGCCGACATTTATAAAAATAAATTACTGTATAATTACTCCTCAACAGCTTTTGAGAGGGCCTTCTAGGGATCCGGTGATTTTTAAAAGTGAATGATCGAAAGCACAAAATTATGATTACTTGCGCATCAGCATCGGGAACTTTTGTTATGCAAGTTTTCACACAAGGAATCCAAGCGCTTGGAAAGTTTTAAGCTGCGTTAATCTCGTTACTCTCCTCTTTTTAATCTCCACTTATCAGCCGCAGTCGGGAACTTTCCCATAACTATTGGATTAAAAGTGGCGGAAAAGGCTTTTGTCCGCGTGAAAAGCTCGTGACAACCACAAAAGAAGAAGAAAACGAAGGGTATTATTTATAGGAGAAGGGCGAGGAGCCGCCGAAAGGTGACCTGAGAAGATTGTCGCTGGGCCGAGGCGAAAGTTGCTTGCGATCATGATGGAGGTAATTGCTGGAACGAAAAAGTTCCTTGCGACAGAATTCCGACGCTGGAATGTTTCGTCTTGTGCCATTGAGGCTCTTGAGAAGCAAATTAGGGCGAATGGATCTTTAATTTAAACTTCGAATTCAGAATCAAAAATTAGTGCGAGGCGTCGCATTTTATGTAACTGTATATTTATTTCCATTGGTATCTACTTCTTCCCCTGGGTATTGTAGTATTTATGTGTTCAAGTTCTGTCGAGAGTTGCAATCGAACTTCAAGGGACCAGCAAAAAATTCGAGTTGGGGAAACTAGCTTTTGTTTTCGGAAAGGAAGAATAGTTATAGGAAATTGTAATTGGTGATTTTTTGGGCCTTCAGTTGCTTTTTTGATGATATGACGTGATGCTGAAATTTGGTGCAAGGGTTCATTTGCATAATTAGTCTTTCACTTCCTTTCAAAGCACATCGTTATCTCTTATCGCTTTTCGCTTTCCCGTGTCAATAAAGTAATAGCCAAAAAGCCTCCAGAAAAATTGATGCATGGGTGTTTTTTGAATGGCTTTTTAATGCATTGTTTCTAAGGGAATTCTGACAGGAATCTGAGTAAAATTCTGCTTGGGGAGGTTCAATTTATCAAAGTTTAACGGTCGATAATTATTAAAAGAAAATTATAGTCAAAGCAAGAATTTGCTCGATAAACTTGAAGTAATTTAGGCTTTCCTCCTAAAACGGTGATATCTTCTGAAGATCTGAACACTTGGATCCGACTCCTTGAAAAATTATCGTAATCCCTCTGGGGTTCATTCAATTCAATCTCTCTTCGATGTTGCTGAGTTTTGCGGTTTATCTGCATCAGTACGACCACCGTGATCATTCAAAAATCACTTGGATCCGACTCCTTGAAAAATTATCGTAATCCCTCTGGGGTTCATTCAATTCAATCTCTCTTCGATGTTGCTGAGTTTTGCGGTTTATCTGCATCAGTACGACCACCGTGATCATTCAAAAATCGAACACATTTTGGAATGATTCCTTGCTGTTCGCCCGCGGAATGAACCTTGAAATTCCGTCATGTTTCAAGATGGCGGCTTCAACCGTCCAGAATAAAGTACAGTATACCGTATCATATATCACATTCAATGTTTCTCAATATTCTCTGATCCACCCCGTATACTTCAGAGTGTTATGTCTTTTTTTTTTTTTTTTTTTTTCAAAAGCTCTTGTGAGATTTCCTTCACTGGTTTTCAATCCCCGGAAATCCCAAGATTTTTTTTTCTCTGGAGACGCCTGCGTTGTAAGACTGGTATCGACTCCTGTCAGAGTTTTCTGATGAAGCCTGGATGTTTGTCGCTGTCGTTTTGCCGTGTGCGGTGTGTTGCTGTCGGGGTGTCGGAGATTTATGGTGACGTTGGAAAAATCCCGGGATTTTCCTCGATATTTCTGTCGAGATCTCCCGCACGTCCTGATAACCGGGGAAGGGGAAAGAAATCGGGATTATGGACAGTTCGAGAGACTGGTTGAGACGATTTTTGCTCTCGAGTGGAAGAAATTCTCGGGCGGACTCGTGACTTGAAATCTAAATTCTTATTACGAAAATGTTTTTGTTTTGTTGCCTGCGATTGACGTAAACAGTTCGAGAGACTGGTTGAGACGATTTTTGCTCTCGAGTGGAAGAAATTCTCGGGCGGACTCGTGACTTGAAATCTAAATTCTTATTACGAAAATGTTTTTGTTTTGTTGCCTGCGATTGACGTAAAATTTTGAGTACGAAAAATCACATGCTAATCCGAAAATTTCCGAGAAAATGGGCGGTCAAAGACATTTTAAAATATTCACCCTCAGTTGTGACGGAATGAGCATTTTATGATCAAATTTTAGTTTTGTGTGTCTTCGATCCACGGGAATTTCAAAGACGAATTTATAAAAAAAAAAAAAACTGGTCTGAGATCAACGTGAAAAGGCTGTAATCTACTGAAGCTTTCATAACTATCGTATCCCATGTAAAATACAGTACTGTACACGGAAGAAGGGAATTGAATGAGATGATGAGTTCTTTCGATACGCAATATTCCCGGTTGAAGAATGACCGGCCGGAAGCAGAAAACCGGACCTTCGAAACCAGAAAGAGACATAATGAAGTGTTGTTCCGCGATCACAAAAGAAAATAATAAGCGCCTCGGGGGATTCTAGACTTTGAGCGCCTTGGCATAGTTTGTTCTCCGGGACTTTTGGTTCTGCCTTCTGGAAATCGCCGCTGAGAAAATGATGTACAGTATTAAGGATATGATTTATAAGTTCTTTCAGCATTTTACCGAAAAGTTTATACCCAAATCTTCAGTCTGAATCTTCGGAACTGATGTAGGGTCAATACAAATAACTCATCTGCTGTGGGGTTCTTCGTTTACTGATTTGAGGTATTTTATTGATCAAAATCCTCACATTCGGCATCACTGACGCAAAAATTGCCGAAGTTCGAACATCTCTTACTTTTTCTCCCATCAGGACAGGGTTGACTTGAAACATTGTCTCGGAAGATTTTTCGAGTACAGTACAATTATTCAGTTTAATGATTATATGGGATAGCAAGTTGACTTCCTGGAAATAAGCAAAACACGCGAGAGGCAAATGCGCAGTTTTTCCTTTCGGCGAAGGGATGTAAAGAATTTTCAACGCAGTACCTTTTTTGCGCATTTTAACCAGGGTTTGCAAACGTTGATCATTGGCCAGGAAATCATGTAAAATTCATTCTTTTTAATTTTATTTACGAGGGAAGCTCACGACTGAAGGTAATTCTGAACCAACCCTGGGATACTGATTTAAATGTCGTACATATTTCTTGAAATCCTTGAAGACGGCTTCATCCCAGCGATTCTTCTAATTTAAATATTCTGGGTGAGTCTTTTGATCGCCAAAAGTAAGAATTGAAAGTACTGTACTTTAAATCTGATCGAAACCTGTCCCCGAAAAGCAGATAATACCAAAGCTGTCGATCCTGTCGAGCTCTTGGTACGACGCAGCCCGAAATGAGGGAAAGGCGAGGCTTATGCCAAGCAATCTTCCATTCATGTTCTTGTTCGTCTTCATGCTTGGCTCCTCCTCCTCCTGCTTCTTCTTTTTTTTTCTTTCTTCCCTCGCCTGGGTTCGTCCTTGTTGTGGTTCTGCTTACAGAGGGGCTCTGGCGGGTCCCTGTGATCGTCCCAGAAACCCACTGTCCATTTCGCGGCTTGGATCTTATGTAACAGAAATTCACTTATCCGGCAGATATGGGTTCTAGGGGAATGCAATCTTCGGCCTGCAGTATTCTTTTTTTTTCATCTCTCATAAGGAAAAGTTTTTAATGCATTTGTGAACCCTTTTCCGAGGGCGATTTTTTATTCTCTTTGCTGACGAGATTAATTTTTTAGACGTTGATGAACATCGTTTCCTCCGAGGACATGTTCTTTTGCGGTTTGTGTTGTTGTTGATTTGATGGGTTTTGAATACCTATGAGAAATTGTCCGCGATTTGTCCAATTTCATAATTTATTCCATTAAATTTCTCCCACTTTTCCGAGTATTCTCGCTCTTTTTCATAGCATTTCTCAGTTATTCTATCAAGTAATTGTAAATACTACACCGAAGTGTAGATTTGACGAATGCTTCTAACCTGATCACTTGAGCTTTCAGGACCATCATTGAGTTTTTTTTTGCACTCCCTATAATAAGGAATTTTATTCATTCCCTTTTTCCTCATTTTTATCCTGATTTTTTTGTGAATCACTTACCAGTAAGTGCCGATTCAGGAGTTTTAACCGTGTTAAAAAAATTAGGTAAGTGAAGAACTAAAAATGTGGAAAAGAGGAAACGATTCTGACCAAAAAATTTGAATGCTACGAAAATTCGAAAAAGTCCTCCGTTTGCTTCAAATATTGTGAACCTGGATAAAAAAATTGGGACTTCGCGTTGAAATTGGACATTCCTCGGATGATTTCACTTGTCGTTTGTCAACGTTTTCCGCTCTTCAAACATAACGGAACATCATTAATTTTCTTTCCCGTTTCTTGAACGCGAAGGAAGGCGTTTTTGTTTGCTTGCTTGCTTGTCGGATTCTGAAGGAAACTGGCAGCAGAAATTGGCCCAGCTGGTGTTGGCAGTGGGTTCAGAAACTGTTCCCCCCCCCCCTTTCACCATTTGATGCTTGCCTCTTTCTGTGCCGCTGGTGAACACACGCCGGTGTCCTTGATACTTGTCCCAAACCCGGAGAATTCTCGGATCCAAGTACAGTATACGGTGCAATACAGAACCCGATCCGTGCGGAAGAGTGAAGCTGGGTTCACTTCAAGGGCTCTGACGGCTGGGTGTCGATACGCGGCACTCGAGAAGCCTTCTGACTCGAGAGAAAGAGAGAGAGAGCTCGTATGGAAAAGTTCATGTTTCTTGCGGAGTTTTGGATTTCTGTTCGTGTTTCAGGATGGCAGTTGCGCTTGAGGAAATTCGATCACGAAGGAAAATGGAAGGAGCGTTTAGCAGAGCGTTGCTTTTAATGTATATGAAATTCGTGAGGAACATCTGCTGTTGCTTGGGAGGAAAATATTTCGAGGACAAATGCTTGTTTTTACCAACTGGTTTTTTTTTCTTCCACTTATGTGAGATTGTACACCTGTTCCAGCCCCCCCCCCAGCGAAATGCTGCTTGATTATGGGGTATATAGTCGTTGAGAACAAAAGCCAGTCTTAACGAACTGTTCATTTCATGACAGAGATTCCGCCATCATGACTGAAGTTCAAGAAAACTTCGCATTCGATGACGTAATGCTGAAGTATGCTCGAGCGCGTATACTTAGTTTTTTCATTGTTCCCGTAAAGATGAACCTGAGTCAAGGTCATTAAAATGCACTCTATTGGGATGTTTGGCGGTAAACATTTTGCAATCGTATTTTTATTTACTCGAAGTAACGCGGACCTATCAATAAAACGGAAATCGAAGAATTTCAGATTTAGGACGTCACCTGTAGTTAATTAATTGAACATCACCACATTTGATTTCTTATTCGATTTCTAAATTGGACAAGCGTTTATCCAGTCAACTTGTAGGTCGCAGAGAATATCTTGAATGATCTCCAGTGCGCAAAAAGAGAAAGGATTGATACTAGACCTGTCGTCTTTTTTTTTTTGGCGAAATGTGATGAGATGCCCGTTGCTGTCACATAATTTCACTAATGGGTTCTTCGTCTGCAACAATGAACTTGGAAGATACATTTTTTCGAAAAATTTGGCATAACGGGTCGATATTTATTTTAAATGTTGACGTTTACGAGAGTGAATTCAATGTTGGGCTTGAGATTGTCTTTTTCTGTGTTTCCGGCGTTTTGCGATTATACACTGTACTTGCGTTCTCATATTTCTGGACGTCGAAGGTCAGCTTGATCAGTTGATGTGTTCAAAGTTATTCGTTCAAACGTAATCTGTAAAAAATGTAATTATTTTCTGTTACATCGTTTACCCTCGTGTGTGAGAATTTATTATCTTGCCACGCGAATGCCGGGGGAGGACCCAGTATATTGCCTGCAATTTTTCAGAAAGCACTATGTTTCTTCTGCACTGCATAATTGAAAGAGGACTATGCATATGGTGGGAACTGAAGCGAGATGCCTCAAGTATTAGAAGAACATATGGAAGGGAAGGATGCTCTGCAGTTCCCCAGATATAAACCCGACCTCTAATACGCGCTTGAAGCATTGTATTGTCTTTCTACTCTGATGCTCTTTGGGTCTGGCACAGGCTCTCAACGGAAGAAGGGCATGGTGGCAGAATGCAATCAGCTTCACGCAAAGAAAAAAAAAAACACAGAGAGAGACTGTTGAGGGAAACGCGTATGTGCTTGCTGCAAAACTGGTGTAACAGGCTCGCCGAACAAAAGATGCACTTTGCTGATGAAGGGAAAGGGTTTTCTGGTTCTCTGTAACCCAAAGACGCACCTACCTGTATCTTTTCCGGTCACTGGAAGAAATGAATGGCAAAGTTGGGATAGTTCTTTCTGTAGTTGCCGCACGATTGGATACCGTAGTTCGAAGGCTATATGATTATTAAAGGTTTTTTTTTTTTGCACTTCATCTGAAGGAATTTTATTCATTCCTTTTTTCCTCATTTTGATCCTGCTTTTTTAGTGAATCACTTTGATGAAAGGCCGCTGTGGAGGAAATGACGCGGGAGGAAGTCCGACTATGTGAGAAATACTGAGTGGAAAAATTTATAGAAATAACAACTGATGCATCTTCGTCGATGGAGTGACCAACAAATTATTTAGATTTTAGAATATAATGATAATACAGTACTTGAAATGTCATGATCGAAAAAAACTACTTGAAACGAATAAAACTCCGCATGAGGAGTTTAGACACGGTAGAAACGATTTTTTTTAGCGATTTCTTCGTTTGGTCATTTGATTCGTGGATTGTTCGGACCATTCATCCTTTTATTTAGTTTTCCGATTAATTTGTGGATTTTATTCGTCAATTTAGTTTTTCTGTTATATAATTTCAATTGGTTCAGTTACATTGGCGAATTAAATCAGTTTTTGATTTTTCATTCTTCGGTCGCGACATTTTTTCATCATATCTTAATTGAATTGACGTTCGACTGCTCAAATGTTGGGAGTGCATCAGTTCTTGAAGCACCACTCCCAGCTGATTATTCGCTGGTTTTCGTATTCTCTCTCGTAAAATTCCCCAATTCCCCTTCAATTTCTTTCGTTACAGCTGCGGTAATTTTTATATCGCGGCGTTTTTTTTCCTGGCACCTTTACAAGTTTT
Organism: Notodromas monacha; assembly: GCA_905338405.1. Lineage (NCBI taxonomy): Eukaryota > Metazoa > Arthropoda > Ostracoda > Podocopida > Cyprididae > Notodromas > Notodromas monacha. The sequence continues at coordinate 101,407 of CAJPEX010000265.1, forward strand.
CCCGTTTTCCTTGGATTCCGGAATCGTAGCCAGACCCGGTCGATAACATCTGCACCCATTTCTGGTCTTTCATGCTAATGTTGCACTTTAAACTTTGAATAAAACCATTTCAGAAGCTATTTTATTTAGCAGTTTCGAGAGTGGAGAGGCCGGAAACGCGGCGGCTTGAGTTGGGCCGGAAACCGCGTCGGATGCTGAATAATTCAAAAGGGGGCCCCTTTATGGGCCTGACCCCGACTACTGCTTCTGGCTGGGTTTTCCCTAAAAGGCATTCTTGAGAGAAGGAATGAATACTGTATTCGGACTTCTAGAAACTTGCAAGAATAATTTTGAAATCAGGGAGTGGAAAGGCGACGTGATGCATTTTGGCAACCGGATTCGGACACACGACACGCAAAAGCAACATAGGCATGAAAAGAAGGAAAGACTGATTTTTAGCCCTCGCCATTTTCATTTTTACTTTCTTTGGTGGGGTTCCGCGTTCATTCTTTATTTTTTTTATACCATTTTATGTTAGTTAAAAGCTTTTACTGATTTCGTGCTTGAATGCTAGCTTTGCTTAGTTTTAGTGCACCGCGAAAAATTTGAGTAGATAATAATCCGTGCCCTCTTTAGAACTTACGCGATCCTTCCTTATTCAATTCAAAATGGGTTGAAGCTATAATATGCATCGTATGCGTCATACTTGATTGATGTTTATGGGTCGTCTAGAGTCTAGATGCCATGCTTGAATGCTGGATTTTTGCAGTTCCTGGTGCTTTAATATGAACGATATGAGTAGGAAATGATCTGCTTTCGTTTAAATGTACGCGTATCCGTGTTTATTTTCATCTGTAATATTTTTAGTCTCCTTTCTGGGTTGTCAAGAAATTACCTGATTGGTGTGTTGTATAACGACTCCCCAGAAAGAACAAGGATTGACTGCGTAATAATGTACAGGAATTCAAAACACAACGACGCGATGGAATGCGAATAATTTAAATACAATCGTTTCAGAAACTGTTACCATATAGACGGGAAGGGGGATTTTGCGATTTTTTTCTGTAATGCTTAATTCAATTTTCAAAATATGCAAATATTGTTTATTTCAATGCGAGGACTTATGACATTTCCCCGAAAATGTGAGACGTTTTTATAATTTTATTTTGGGAAAAAACAATAGAACAACGATGCCTTGATCTGAATGTAGGATCGCTTCTCGATTCGCGCTTTGTTTGTTCCTCTTCCTTTACATTTCCGGACCTTTTCAATGTCAACGCTTTGTCATGGGATGTACAGAACATGGTTCCAAGGAAGTACTTCGAAGTCTTTATTTGTAAACACTTCCGTTCATCGGTCGCGGGACTCGTCATAGACAGAAAATACAGCGTTTCCTTCAAGTATTTTCTAGAAGGGAAGCCCTTTTCTAGTCCGACGTATTGACTGGAAAATATGAAGCCTTCGGAAATGAGGACTAGCAAGCTTCTACAGTATTTGCTTTCCATGTGTCCATTAGCTGAAATGGAGGAAAAAATGGGGCTAAGAAAAACGTACAAGTGCGTGTTGTACTTTGAACGTAGTGGACGTGTCCCTGGTAAATTGTGTCGCAGAAATGAGGTCATAGCGGGGCGTCTGACGGGATATGTATTTGTTTTCTGCGATAAATCCGCGGTTCGACGGCGTGCGAAATTCTTTGTTCCTCTACGCGAATGGTCGTTTTTTTTGTTTTTTTGTTGCGAAAATATGGCAAGCGAAGGCCAGGAAGTGCTTTCTCGAGAAGGTTTTCTTCTAGTTTGGCTTTGCAAGGTGCACTTTGAGCACACCGAAACGAGGGCGATAGAAATAACGGAATGGTGAACGGAAGACGTCCGAAAAGGGCAAGCATTTGTTCTGCAGTCATGAATGTGGCATTAAATCTTCATTTTTTTCCCACTTGGAATTTTCTTTGTTTTAACGAAAAAAGATCCATGCACAAAAAGCTCCGAACGAACGCAAATTCCGGCCTTGAAGTTGAAAGAGCCATAATTTCATACGGAAACTGAAACGCGTCTACCATAAAATGAAATTGACTTCAAGGATGTGAAGTCAATTTTATGAAAACGCGTACAAGGCATCCAACGTTGAAATCCACAACGAAAAGTTTCTTTGACAAAGCTGTTTTTCTTTTACCTTCCTAAATATTATTCCCGAAGGTATGAGGAAAACTGCGAAAGAATCAGAAAAAAAACCCGATTTGCTGTAAAGTTACTGAACAATGCAATTTTGAGATTTAATTGTATCTTCGCAGTTCCGGTCGGGACCTCGAAAGAAATTTTTGTATTGAATTTTCTTATTTTTTATATTGAAAAATCATAACTCGATTGTAACTGGATTAAAAATACCATTTCGTACTGAACTTTATAAGATGCCAGAATAAGATTATTCTTCATATTGATGGGATGAATTTTCATTTCTCACTTCCGATAATCTGAACGTAGCAGTGAAAAAAGGGACCGGGAATGATTAACCCTGGTATTCTAAATTGTTTGCCTTTTGAGGTAATGTACATTTTACTCATGTGTAATGAGAAAAGTCTTGCCTCACCCGAATATAACAGAACTAATTCATGTTCACTCATATTTACTTATTCGAATAAACTTTTTCTTGTTGGAAGTTGTATAAAATGGTCTGATGAATTATTCCCGAAGTTTAAAATCCTTTTCCGCACATTTTACTGGTTTACGAATCGAATTGTGTATCCGTTTCTATCTGATTAAGATGTCATTGATTTGCGACCCAAGAGTGAGTTACCGTAATTTCCGGCGGCATTCCTCCTAGTTGAGCATGCAATTAGCCATTTTTGCCTGAAGACCTTGACCTTAATAATTGGCAAAATACGATTACTGTATATGTAATATCATAGCGACGTGTTTAATGGAAGTAACGTTCTGATGCCAAGAAATTTTGTGTCTTTCGACGTTCATCGAGGAGGAAGGAGTTTTTGAAGCGTATCAGGTTCTCATATTTTCGGCCTTTATAAACCCGAAGGTGCTGACTTTTGCCGAAGGGGGGTTTTTGATGTGTGGGTGACAAAAAAGAGAGGAATCGACGGGATGCCGTTGGCACGGTGGCAATTTGAAATTCTAATGCGGTCGTTCTTGGCTGAAGAGGTTCTGCTCGGGAAGCTTGTAAAACGTTGCTTGAACACGTGAAGAGGACATTCTTTTTGATGTCTCGAACGTCGGAGCATCCTTGAACCGGTTTCTTAAATCCCGATCAAGTGCCTGCGTTTTTTTTTTCAGTTATCGAGAAACACGTTTATTCTCGACGGCTTCACATGTACAGTATCAGAAAAATAAAATTTTTTTTTAAATAAAGTAATAATTTTGTTGTGTCCTCTGAGTAACTCTGGAAGGTGTAAGAAACGCACGAATCGAAACACATTGTCGCTCGTATTTTTGCAAGATCTAGAGATTCATGATTAAAATATCGTTAATTTTTCATACATTTTGAACTGGTGTCGTTTGTAAAAAAAATATCGCTGAAATCCCAGAAAATAATTCAACATTTTAATTATGCTGAACTAGCCTAACTAACTAATGAATCGAATGAAATCAGATGCAACCTACCGTATTAACGCAAATGTAATGAACCCCTAGACTTTTCATGCACAAAATTAAATTTCATTAAATATGTGAATACAGTATAAGCACCTACATACCTTAATGGTGTTCTGATTTTTCAGGAAACTAAAATGTCTTGACTTGGTTTGAGTTTTCCCGAGAGAAAGAAAAATTTTGTCACACAATCCTTTGTTCTTTCCTTTCCGTCATTTACTCATCATGGGTTGAAAGCTGACCATTTCTTTATTATTTTCAAGTATTTTAACTTGGATTCCGAAAGAATTTATGAAAATAAGTGCCGGATCGTTCTGTGAACTGAAAACAGGAGTATTTCGTGATATGAACGCAGATTTGCTCGAATTGGGTAAATACAGTATGCGAATTTAAGGACCCCCTTAATGTTTAAGCTGCTAAAATTTGAAAAAAAGAGGTGCTCACATTCACGTAAATACGGCGATTGTGCGACCTTGAGACCTTGAGGCGACATTTATGGGATGGCAAGTATTTCTGTGCCCTCGCAAATTTCTTACGAGGGTGGTTCTCAATTCGTTTGATTTGCGGAGCCATTTTTTTCAGTACATTTCTGTGTCGGACCTCCTGTTGAAAATTTGGTTTTGTTGAGGGTTGACGAGTGAAATTTGTGCAATTCGTGCGCTCGACGTATTCGGTTCAATGCAGTCTATCTCAGTTCATTGTAATTTAGTTTTCTTTCTTTCCGTTCGAGCCTTTTTTTTAAACGCGTGAAAATAAGTCACGCGAATTTTTAGACAGACGTTTTTCACATGCCTGTCATCATTTCTTCTCTCTCCAGGGCAAGGAGATCATCGAGCACTTTATCAACGAGTTGCGAAAAGAGGGCATCACGGAAGTGCCGATTTGGTCGCAGCCGTCGCTGCCGGGGGCGGAGAACAAACGGGCGTCGGTGCGGCGGAAAAAGAGCGGCAGCGAGGTCGGCGCCGCGGCGTCCACGCCGGGCAGCGCGTCCGGCGGCGCCAGTGGACCCTCGAGTCGGAAGGGATCCGAAGCTGGTACATTGCTTGCAGCTAGTGGCAGTGTTACCGGCGGGGATGAAATTGAAGTTGGCGACGAAGGTGATGAAGATAATGATGATGATGATGACGAGTTCCACTCGGGTTCTGATGGCGAAGAAGAAGAAGAAGAAGAAGCTGGTGCGCGTGAAAAGGGAGAGGAAATGACTAGGAGGAAAAGCAAGTTGGAGAGAACGTTGTCTGGCGACGGTGAGTTGATTTTTTTTTTTCGATTTTTCTTGGTCTACCTTGGTTTTATTTTTGTTGAAGTTGATTTACTTTTGAAGCAGAAACGGAAATTTTTTTTTCGGTTTGCTGACATTTTTCATTGATTTTTCTGGCGAGAAAAATGTGTGGCAAAGTATTTCTGTGTCCTTGAAAATTTAAATTTTTTTCTCAGTCGGTTAGATTCAGATTGTTAGAATTTTCTTATATTATCTTTTTTTTTATCCGTTGGATTGTTAGTGTTTGACTACATCCATCAAAATTGGTGTAAGGGAGTCAATAAACATTTCATTTCGCTTAAAGTTGAGCATTTAAAGCTTTATTTTCCGCGATTTTCCAATCTTGCTGCGGTTTCGTTTGACATTTCTTCTCATTGGATTTCCCTGGGGATATTTCAGGTTACGTAACTTCTTTGGGTTAATTTGAGTAAAGCTATGTTGTGTCAAGTTGGGTCGGAATACATTGTGTCGAAATGAGTTCTCGAGTTATTTTTCGTCGAAGTTAGGGATTCAGGTGACGTTTGCTCGAAAGATCATCGTTTGGTGGGATTATTCTGTATTTTGGTCTGATTTTTTCTAATTGACTGTTTATAGGTTTAATAAGTTTGTTGAGTGTTGGGATAGATAAGTTCGCGTTCACGACAATTCGTCCTAGATTAACTTCAGAATAGAATAATCGGCCCATTTTTTTTTATTCCTCCGTCTTTTAGTGGGTGGTTTTTCTTTTCTTGAAATTGCTGTTCGCTTGACTTTCAACGAGAGATGATGACGTCTGAACTTGGAAGAATCTCATTTTTCTTTTGTGTGATGAAGTCGCATTCGTTTATTCCTTGACGATGGCGTTCATTTCCGGAGAAGATAGCATTGCGTTTCGAAGAGGTTTTTCACTTCCCCGGATATTACTGCAATTTCTAACTCGCCGGCAGAAATAAGGGGGAAATTCTTATAAGCGCATACAATCTCGAGAGATTCCGTTTCCACTGCGGAAATGAAGCTTTTAAAAACCTTCTCCTGGGCGCTGAATGACGTCTTCTCGTTCGATAATTTGTTCGAGGAAAATTCTGTTTTCTGCTCAAATGCTAAGATCTTGGATGGGCCGATCCGAATGAATGCATCAGTCATTGTTTATTAGTTGAAGAGAATGTTTGCTTCAAATGGTCATGTTTATTTTAATTGATGCTATGGTGCCTCTCGAAACCGGAATGGCATTTATTTTCATCATTGGGTCGTAGAAGAGAGGGGAAAAACTACGAACGTCGTCCCCAAGACGAATTTTCGTGTTCCAGTGGCATTTTATTGATCGGAGTTCTCCGAAGAGTTGTGGCTTTGTAGAAAAGCGGAAGTTCGTTTAAGTACCCCGTAATCTACCCAGGCCCCACTTTGTCACAGCTACGGTCCGCTTTCTTGACCCAGTACCAAAATTCACACTTTATGACTGTCTGTCGAAGTACTGGGAGAAGTCTGAAGTGAAAGCTGTATGTATGGCGATTATGTTCCGTCGGGGAGAAGAAGTCCTGTACCGTTCTTACAGATAACACTCCACAACAGAGCATTGAAGATTTTTTTTTTTTTTCGAAAAAGACCACAAGTGTTCATTCATATTACCGATGAATAGATTTTAGTCCAATATTTGATTCCGATTCAGAAATTTGAGTGCAGTACATGAAAGACTCAAATGTTGCATCGAGGTTACGAACCATCCAAATTAAGGGAAAAAATTGAATAGTTCTCATGAATGTGAAGTTTTCCGTAAAAATGCGTGCCATTTATTTGAAAGAAAAAAACCAGATCTGCATTTTTTGCTATTTCGGGGAACTCACTTTGGTAGCAGGTTCAAACCCTGGGTATACACAATATGTTCTCTGGTTCAGTTTCTCCGCAGCTCCTGACGTTGGAAATTGGATTCTTGGTTGACGTGCGTCTGTTGGAAACAAGACCAGATTGTTCGTTTTGTTTGCTTGCTTCAGACAAACCCTAGCCCTTATCTTCTTCGTCTTTCTAGTCCAATATCCTCTCTACTGTCAACGAGAGGAGTAGGCTGAACTTATATTTTGTATTGTAACGTATATACTCGTATATTGAGTAAACAATTTTAAGATGGCGACCTTAATGGTTTTCTTCCAGGAAAAGCTCTTCTAAGGAAATCGCCCCATTTTCTGCGCTTTGTTCAGCGTTGGAATTAAATTTTGCTGGATTCTATTGTCAAACTGGATATATTGCATACGGTAGAATACTCTTAATTCTAACCTGTATTGTTTTTTCAAAGGGCTTTTAAATTTTTGTGAATTGCCCCTCCTTCCCTTACGCCGATACCTCAACTTTCAACATTTTAAAATTGTATCCTCGCAATTATGTTGGTGGTTTTTCTTTTCTTTTTTTTCTGGTGCGATGAATTGATTTCAAATAATTTTGTGTTTCATTCTGAAAAGTTCGGAAGATTCGAATTTTACTTTTTTATGGGAAAGCTGGACGGTTGTGGATCATTGCCAACTCTGAAATAAAAATGGAGTATTTCGAAAAGTCCTGAGAAAACGGCGGAGTTCATCGGCTACCTTGTAGTGGTATTGCCCTGACGAGAACATTTTATTTTCCGAATTCTTGTTTCCAAACGTATTGACTGAAAATATCTTTCAAGAGAGTTGGCTAATACAGTATTTTAACAAATTATTTCTCAAAGTGATGCGATATTTCATCAAATTCCAGCTAAAGGAGCTGAAAAGACAACATTTATCTGGAACGACAGTAAAAAATTTTGGTTTGGCAGTTCTAAAAAAATAAAATAGAAAATAGCAGAATGACCCATTTACAATTTCTTTTTACATGGTGATCTTGTCGCTGTTCCCTGGGATCATCATTATCATTTCTTTGTTTATTCAACTTCTTTTGAGATGGACTTCCCTTACAATTACTCTATTATGGAGGACTCAAGTTCCGATGATTCATTGTATAGATTCTGTGATGTCTGAACAAAAGTTCTGTTTGAAAATTGATAAGATACACGCGTACCACGAAACAAATAAATTGTGCGAAGAATGTCGAACTACGTGAGATCAATATCATCAGTCCTCCCGGAATGATTTCTATAATGATGTATGAATTGCATTTGGTCGAGATTTGTTTCGATTTTTCGAAGCTGTGTGACTTGATGGTGTTCCATCTTGCGATTACGGTATTTCGTTTTGATGATACACAGTCCTTTGCATTTTGAGTGAATCGTCAAGTGTAATGTAAGTATGGTATCCATACATTGCTTGCAGCTAGTGGCAGTGTTACCGGCGGGGATGAAATTGAAGTTGGCGACGAAGGTGATGAAGATAATGATGATGATGATGACGAGTTCCACTCGGGTTCTGATGGCGAAGAAGAAGAAGAAAAAGAAGAAGCTGGTGCGCGTGAAAAGGGAGAGGAAATGACGAGGAGGAAAAGCAAGTTGGAGAGAACGTTGTCCGGCGACGGTGAGTTGATTTTTTTTTCGATTTTTCTTGGTCTACCTTGGTTTTATTTTTGTTGAAGTTGATTTACTTTTGAAGCAGAAACGGAAATTTTTTTTTCGGTTTGCTGACATTTTTCATTGATTTTTCTGGCGAGGACTTGTGTGGCGAAGTATTTCTGTGTCCTTGAAAATTTCAATTTTTTTTTCTCAGTCGGTTAGATTCAGATCGTTAAAATTTTCTTATATTTATCTTTTTTTTTAATCCGTTGGATTGTTAGTGTTTGACTACATCCATCAAAATTGGTGTAAGGGAGTCAATAAACATTTCATTTCGCTTAAAGTTGAGCATTTAAAGCTTTATTTTCCGCGATTTTCCAATCTTGCTGTGGTTTCGTTTGACATTTCTTCTCATTTGATTTCCCTGGGGATATTTCAGGTTACGTAACTTCTTTGGGTTAATTTGAGTAAAGCTATGTTGTGTCAAGTTGGGTCGGAATACATTGTGTCGAAATGAGTTCTCGAGTTATTTTTCGTCAAAGTTAGGGATTCAGGTGACGTTTGCTCGAAAGATCATCGTTTGGTGGGATTATTCTGTATTTTGGTCTGATTTTTTCTAATTGACTGTTTATAGGTTTAATAAGTTTGTTGAGTGTTGGGGTAGATAAGTTCGCGTTCACGACAATTCGTCCTAGATTAACTTCAGAATAGAATAATCGGCCCATTTTTTTTTATTCCTCCGTCTTTTAGTGGGTGGTTTTTTTTCTTCTTGAAATTGCTGTTCGCTTGACTTTCAACGAGAGATGATGACGTCTGAACTTGGAAGAATCTCATTTTTCTTTTGTGTGATGAAGTCGCATTCGTTTATTCCTTGACGATGGCGTTCATTTCCGGAGAAGATAGCATTGCGTTTCGAAGAGGTTTTTCACTTCCCCGGATATTACTGCAATTTCTAACTCGCCGGCAGAAATAAGGGGGAAATTCTTATAAGCGCATACAATCTCGAGAGATTCCGTTTCCACTGCGGAAATGAAGCTTTTAAAAACCTTCTCCTGGGCGCTGAATGACGTCTTCTCGTTCGATAATTTGTTCGAGGAAAATTCTGTTTTCTGCTCAAATGCTAAGATCTTGGATGGGCCGATCCGAATGAATGCATCAGTCATTGTTTATTAGTTGAAGAGAATGTTTGCTTCAAATGGTCATGTTTATTTTAATTGATGCTATGGTGCCTCTCGAAACCGGAATGGCATTTATTTTCATCATTGGGTCGTAGAAGAGAGGGGAAAAACTACGAACGTCGTCCCCAAGACGAATTTTCGTGTTCCAGTGGCATTTTATTGATCGGAGTTCTCCGAAGAGTTGTGGCTTTGTAGAAAAGCGGAAGTTCGTTTTAGTACCCCGTAATCTACCCAGGCCCCACTTTGTCACAGCTACGGTCCGCTTTCTTGACCCAGTACCAAAATTCACACTTTATGACTGTCTGTCGAAGTACTGGGAGAAGTCTGAAGTGAAAGCTGTATGTATGGCGATTATGTTCCGTCGGGGAGAAGAAGTCCTGTACCGTTCTTACAGATAACACTCCACAACAGAGCATTGAAGATTTTTTTTTTTTTTCGAAAAAGACCACAAGTGTTCATTCATATTACCGATGAATAGATTTTAGTCCAATATTTGATTCCGATTCAGAAATTTGAGTGCAGTACATGAAAGACTCAAATGTTGCATCGAGGTTACGAACCATCCAAATTAAGGGAAAAAATTGAATAGTTCTCATGAATGTGAAGTTTTCCGTAAAAATGCGTGCCATTTATTTGAAAGAAAAAAACCAGATCTGCATTTTTTGCTATTTCGGGGAACTCACTTTGGTAGCAGGTTCAAACCCTGGGTATACACAATATGTTCTCTGGTTCAGTTTCTCCGCAGCTCCTGACGTTGGAAATTGGATTCTTGGTTGACGTGCGTCTGTTGGAAACAAGACCAGATTGTTCGTTTTGTTTGCTTGCTTCAGACAAACCCTAGCCCTTATCTTCTTCGTCTTTCTAGTCCAATATCCTCTCTACTGTCAACGAGAGGAGTAGGCTGAACTTATATTTTGTATTGTAACGTATATACTCGTATATTGAGTAAACAATTTTAAGATGGCGACCTTAATGGTTTTCTTCCAGGAAAAGCTCTTCTAAGGAAATCGCCCCATTTTCTGCGCTTTGTTCAGCGTTGGAATTAAATTTTGCTGGATTCTATTGTCAAACTGGATATATTGCATACGGTAGAATACTCTTAATTCTAACCTGTATTGTTTTTTCAAAGGGCTTTTAAATTTTTGTGAATTGCCCCTCCTTCCCTTACGCCGATACCTCAACTTTCAACATTTTAAAATTGTATCCTCGCAATTATGTTGGTGGTTTTTCTTTTCTTTTTTTTCTGGTGCGATGAATTGATTTCAAATAATTTTGTGTTTCATTCTGAAAAGTTCGGAAGATTCGAATTTTACTTTTTTATGGGAAAGCTGGACGGTTGTGGATCATTGCCAACTCTGAAATAAAAATGGAGTATTTCGAAAAGTCCTGAGAAAACGGCGGAGTTCATCGGCTACCTTGTAGTGGTATTGCCCTGACGAGAACATTTTATTTTCCGAATTCTTGTTTCCAAACGTATTGACTGAAAATATCTTTCAAGAGAGTTGGCTAATACAGTATTTTAACAAATTATTTCTCAAAGTGATGCGATATTTCATCAAATTCCAGCTAAAGGAGCTGAAAAGACAACATTTATCTGGAACGACAGTAAAAAATTTTGGTTTGGCAATTTAAAAAAATAAAAATAGCAGAATGACCCATTCGCATTTTTTTACATGGTGATCTTGTCGCCGCTGTTCCCTGGGACCATCATTATCATTGCTTTGTTTATTCAACTTCTTTTGAGATGGACTTTCGTTACAATTATTGTATAATGGAGTACTCAAGTTCCGTTGATTCATTGTATAGATTCTGTGATGTCTAAACAAAAGTTCTGTTTGAAAATTAAAAAGCTCCACCCGTACCACGAAAAGAAGAAATTGAGCGAAGAATGTCGAACTACGTGAAATCAATATCATCAGTTCTCCCGGAATGATTTCTATGATGATGTATGAACTGCATTTGGTCGAGATTTGTTTCAATTTTTGACAAAGCTAAAAAGCTTCGACACACTGAACTACCACAAGGTAGAACGCTAATGCCATAAAGCAAAACTACTATGTGTCAGGAAACGTAAAACTCACTTAGCAGTTCACATTACATTCATACCATAGGCTCAAGAAAAAGGGGCGGTCTCTATGCCCACTAATTCTCGACCCATGCGAGTGGTAATTACCCAACCTTAATTATTGAAACCAGTATCCATATTATTATTTTTTACCTTAGGTTCTGCCTTACTCAAAATTGCGTTGCTATGTCTTATTTTATGTCCGGAAACGAAAGAAAACATTTCTGCCTTGAGTACTGAATATTTCAAGTGACCTCTTCGCTCTTCCGGGTCGGAACAGAAGGAAATTACCCAACAGCGCCTTTTGGGGAGAAAAAGCCCTGGAATATTCCAAGGATTTTTGCGCGCTACTGCGGATGCACGGGTTATCAAACGAAAAAAAAAAGGGGGCACGAACATAAATATTTTTTGGGTAATGAATGCGCGAATGAGCTTAATCTAATTCCCCAGGTCCCGGAATTGCTTGGATGGTTACTTCGGATTTATGATCTTTTTTTTTACAGGGTAATGCACTCACTAGACTCATGGAAGCACGATGGAAATGTTTCACGAATTCATAAGCATCTAGCTTAGTAAAATTATCAAATGTGTTTGAAGAGCTGCTGTTCAAGTATGAAAACGAGGTGGGGGGGGGGGGATCTGTCTTTGCCCTGTCGTGATGATAAATTTCACATCGGGATTAAAAATTAAGAATTTCTTTGTCATTTTCACTTTCAATGTTCATGAAACGAAGGAAGAAGGATTTTTTTCCTTGGGACGATATAATCTTCCTTTTGATATCTGTCGTTTTGACGGACGACAGTCGTTATCCTGAGGGTTCTACAAATACCAAAAATATCCTACCATTTTAATATCTAGTCGGGTTCAGCGCTAGGCCTTATTCTGTTTTTGAAGGGGGCAAAGAAGGCCTTCAGCTTGTGAACACTAGCAGACCTACTACGGTTCTAAGTAAGCATAACAGAGCGGAAAAAATGTCGGCTTTATTAATTATTCATGTAGACGTAATGATTCGAAGTCGCAACTTGTGATCTACGTTTGATGATGGTCTGCTCGTGATTGATCGAAAAATGCACGTGTGTCATTCATTCGCTTTATGCAACTTCGAAATTGCGATTAAATGTTTTTGTGACGAAAATCAAACTGCCATTACCGTGAATTTGTCGGGATAATGTCCCAACTTTTTGTGACCTGAATTGGGTGATTATCTGGTGATCGATTCATTCACGTTTTTTGCGTATCTGATGGTGCATGAGTTTTGTTGTGCGACCCAATGTTGCAAATATTTTTTTTATATAATCGTTGAATGGAAATTATTTAAATGTTTTGAATGGCTCTTGGATTGCCGAACTTGAACCCTTAATGCGGACTTATTAACTAAGGCTAGCACCAGCACTAAGGAGCCTTTCTTATGCTTGCACTGAAAAAAAAAACCCACTCGTAATAAATACGTCAAAAGCCCTTTGCTAAGCTTCGATCGAATGTCACTCTGGTCGAAGTAATCTCGGATATTTATGAAGGCGCATTCCATAGCGTTTTTTCCCCGTCTTTTTCTGTTCTATTGTGCGAAAGGCTCTGTAAATCCTGATGCATGGAACCGTTTTCTGCGAATTGAACTCATTTTGCCGAAGCCTGTGTTTTTCTCTTGGCAATGGAAGCAGCAATTTTCATGTTATTCCTGCGCTTAAAAGGGTATTTTTCAGGAGTTCTATGGCTTGCCCATCAGCCCACAATATTTCATCCTGAACTGCTGCAAAACATTTTCTCAAAATCCTTTGTTGCTCGAAGTCGTACTTTTTTTTTTTAATCCCAGGATCTCAATTGAAATACGCTGTTTTTGTTGACATTTTTTCTGGGATTGGCTGCGTTTTGAAATTGGTTGTGAGTATATGTTTTTTAAAGCGACTGCATTTATTGACAAAATGTTCAAGATGTTTAAGACTCGCGCATTGAAAATTAAGTGCTTTTCCTCCCTGTATTTACAATTTTGATTGATTCTCAAGCACGGTTTTGATGCTGAGATGGATATTGCGTGCATTGTGTTATCGTGTTTTTTGTTTATCTTGTTTCACGAATATTTTTCCATCGAATTGACTGTTAGCGAAAATTGTTTGCGTGTGTTTGAGATTTCTCTATGATTCTCTGATTTTCCGTTGCAGATATATTGATAATTTCGTCGATTTTCATCAATTTGTGAATGTGTTTTTGCAGAAGCTGCCATGTTCAAGCTGGAGGCGGATTATATTCAGCGGTGTCTGGGCGAGTTGACCCCATTGCAGGAATCGCGTCTCGTGCAGCTGAAAACTTGGGTCGCCGAGCTGCAGAAGGGCAAGGTGAGGTCATGAACAATAAACTTTTCCGTAACATTTATGGGGCGGACTGAAAGTGCCCTAGAACTGTCTATTGAAGCCTCTTCCGTGAGTGAAGGGTGTTCGAGAGAGCTCTGTAATACTCTTTTTTCATTTCATTATTATTTTTTATATGGGCAGTCAAGTAATCTAGTTTGGCCAACAGAAAAAAATAACCGTATGCAAATATTCTTGGGGTTTCGTGCTGGTATTTTTATGCTTTGGATTGAGTTTTGCGCCTATGTTTTTTAAAGGTGTTAGCAACTCTTCTAACAGTATTTTATAGTTGCTTCTTTCATTCTTCGTTTTGAAACGAGTTTTTCCAACCTTTCATTTTTCTTGGCGAGGTTACGCCTTTAGGAAATTTTAAAGAAATTTCGGACAGGTTCAACCATTTTTCAATGCTGTATCTACTTCCGGTTCAAGAAGAAGTTTCGAAGTAAAATATTAAAGACGAGAGTTAGAAATCGAACTTGAGGATGTTGGTGGCAGCTTTTTTCTAATAATTTTTTTCAATAACGTGTTGGTGACTCCATTCAAGTTTTTCTTAATCTTGTTTCTTGAAAAAGGACTCCATGGGTTTTTATTCGATTGGTTCTTCGCGATCGACGTTTCATTGCCACGATTGAGCGAAAGCGATGGAATTTCTTCGCTCCATCCTGTACACCTCTCTTTAACCGCCTTTTCATTTCTTTACCCGCAATGCGCGGTTGTATCAATACTGTGCCATTCGTGTGACCTCGGTTGGCAACAGCCGCGGTCCCGACCCGTTGTTGAAAATCCTTTATCGGATTATTGAGTGGCAGGAAGGAGGAAGCGTGCGAAAAAGTCTGGGAACTTTTGGATGATCGCCGTAGGTCAAGTTCCGAAAGTCTATAATACACTTCTAGAAACTATGTGGGAATGCATTGGTCGCACAGATGGTCGAATCATTCATGAGAGTTTTTTCGCGAAAATTCCTAATTTCCGCGGAGTAAAAGGAAATGTTTCGAATGAATATTTTTTCATGGCTTGTATTTATTATTTCACATTTTTCAAGATTTTAAAATTGTTCAACGTGTCGCACATTAATCTGAGTTCTTCTAATAATCGTTGAATACCGTTTTGAAGCACGGGACTAATTCTTGCCTTCAGAGAAAACCGATAAACCCCGTGACATGCCAGCTTTTTGCCATGACTCGCATCGTGCATCTCGGGATTTTTTTTTTTTTTTTTATACATTTGACGGAACAATGCTTTTTTTTTTTAGATGTGAACGTCACTTTTCCTGTTTTGGAAGGTTTTTTATTCTAATTCTCGATGAATTTATCGACGCTTGTATGCATTATTTTCTACTTTGGAGGAATCGGGTTTACAGGCTTAACTCACTCATAATTTCCCCAATCCCGCTTGGAATTTTCAAAATGTTTAATTTCTTAATCAAGGTTGACTACCACGAAAAGGTATTTCAGGAAAAAAATTGGTTATTTATGCAGGACAGAGAATATTCCTGTAGACGATCTGCAGTAATAATTGACTTGTCTTTTTTTGGAACGTGGAAACGTTCCTTGTATGGAGATCGCTGCTGTAGAGAAAATACTAATGTACTTATGCAGAGCGATGTAATATTTTTCATGCATCCTGTCATGGGAGAACTCATTAACCTAACAAAGTTAATGAGATACAGATGGATTCCTTCATCTCTCTCTCTTAAACGAGATTAAAGGGACCAGGGAAAATTAGTTCACGAGAGGAATCCGTTGTAGAGATACCCTATAACATTGGGAAAGAACCCTTTGGAACCAAAAATAAAACTGGTTGTCGAGAGGTTTTATGTGTAGTAACACATTCATGTTCTTAGCTGGAAAACGAAACTATTCTTGCTATAAAATAAAGCTTTTTTCGATGTTAATGAAGTAGCAGATTTCCAGATCGTTCCTGCCTGCAACTTAACCTTTCAGAAGAGCGCCAAGATTATTTCTCAGCTATTTTGGTTCCGTTTCAGTCAAAAACAGGCCTTTGCATCACAATTCATCTCTTTTCTTCTGCATCATGGAACATATTATTCATGAGAAATATTCGGAAACTTTTCGTGTGTGCCTCATGTGTATCGTCCGCCCATGGGAATAATTGTGTTCCGATGTGGCTGGCGCAATTTGTCCTTTGATCGATGAGAACTTGTTATTGAACGTTCATCGTATTCCATTATCCGGTGGCGGAATTAACTTATAATTAGACGCGCTCATTATTTTCTTCGTATGCCTGTACCTCGTCCAACAAACGATCTCAAATTAGTTGAGCTATCATTGCCAAAATGTTCTTGCAAAATGCGTTTTGCGGTTGACTGTGACGTGCAGTCATGATATTTTTCGTGAAGAAAAAAAAAAAGAATCTTGTGTTTCGAAAAAATTAAACCGGTGAAGTTGTATTGAGGCTTCTTTTTTTCCATCGTAGGTATGAATTGTATCTGCCTCCTATGGCTTCGTTGAAAGTGTTACGGGTGAACTTTCGTTTATCCTCAAATTCCGTATGTGCGTAAAACCGAAATTTTCCGAGGCATGGAATTCGGAGTATAGAAGGAAAGGATGTTTTTCAAAGATGGGAATGTTGAAGTTTTTGCGCTACTTCGAGAGGCATCTGATTTCTGCGCGCAAATAAACTCCACCGCGTTTCTCGCAGTATTTCGAGGAAAATCGGGATCATTTTTCATCATCAGATTACCGTATTCTGGGAGATCGTCTGGATCAGTTTTATATTTTTCACTCCAATTTCCAGTGACCCGATTTTGCTTTCATTGGTGTTCTGGAAAAAAAAGATAAAAATTGACGCTAGGGCATCATCCATTACCCCTTCCGTCATCGCGTGACATCGCGTTGGATGATCTCTCGTGATTTCCTGCGAAGTTTTAGTGTAACGAAGTACTGTATTGAAAGAAATTTACCCATCCGTGCTCAAATAAACCCCCTGAAGTGGTATTGAGGGTTCTGAAAGTCAGAATTTGAGCAAGTGTGAAAATGAATTAGCACTTCCCGGAATGTTTCGGTTCGTGACTAAAGGGAACTAAGAAATATATTCAAGTCGATGGAGAACACGAGTGAGATTGAGGGAGTGTGAAAAATTGAGTCAAATCGTAAATGCGATTTTTTAAAGTTCTGTTGATGTAGTGCGCCTCTGTTTTTGAACTGCTTGCTGGCATAGGGACATTTCTTATTCTTTTTCAAAATATGTACCCACACCATAAAAAAAAGAAAACCTCGAGGGCTCTCTTTTCCATTCAAAGTTGGTAGGTTGCGGGTCTCCTGCCTCGTGACAACCAGTGTCACTTTTGAATTATTCACGGGCCTCCCTTACTGTCGTCGTGCTTGAAAACAAAAATGAGAAGAACGAAGATGTGATGCTGACTTGTCAAACGTTATGCAATTGAGACTGTCCTAGTTGTCTCTTACAATATTTTATGTAAAACCTATTAAATTCTCCGCGTTCCCGGCTCAAATTGCGAATACAGTAATTTGCGTCACAAAAGGAGTTTCTTCGAACCTTTTTTATTTATTTTTCCGGAAGTCCTGAAGTGCTTTTGGAGTTCTGTTGAGTAAATCAGGTGGTGAAAGAGAGCTTAATTTTCGACTGCTCTAGTTCCTCAAGGTTTTGAAAATAATTTTTCAGATCCTGCGGATGATTATAGTTGAAAGCACTTGGAATGTCAGTGAATTTGGCATTGCCTTTTACTACGGATAAAATTGGAATCGTAAAAATTCGAGCACGTTTCAGAAAATCGTGGGGTATCAACTCTTCGAAAATTACTGTGATCAAATCCCAAGAAGGAAATAGCAGGACAAAACTAAAATTATCAACCCACCCTTTTAAAATAATGGCCATAATCAAGTCAGATTATTGTAATCACGTAGAACTTTTTTTCCGGCTCATAAAGAACCCGAATGTCGCAGCTACTTCGGAAGCGAATGTCTTTCTTCCTTGGCAATCGAAAAGTTCGTTTGTCGAGAATTTATCGCGCTGTAAATTCTGGTCTCTGGTACTTTTTTGCGCGGAATTCGAAGAAGAAGAAAAAAAGCGTGGAATTTATGGACGATCGTGTTCGACGTGTGGCAAGTCTTGAAAAATTCATCGACGGCGTTTGACGATCGTTCCTCCGATGTACGAAATAATTTATGTCGTCCAAGTGAACATACGATAAGGTTGCCTGACGTCAGTAGCGGTCAATTCCTTGTCCCATCCCTTTTTTTCTCTCTCTTTCTTGACAACTATTCTTCTTGGCGATGTGCGTTCGAATGTGTATCTTTCATGCACTCGTATTTCGTATTTGTCTCATAAACTTTTTTTTTAATTTTGTATGATCATTATTAGTGGTTTTGGGAACGGTGTACAGTACTTGAATTCCTGAGTAGCAGTATTGTAAATGGGATCGTTCTGTATCTTGAACGCAACGTTGTTTCGTGTCATTGTTGCATTTTTCACATCACTGGTATCCGTTTCGCAGTGCATTTGATGACCTGTATTTTTAAAAATTTTTGTCCACAAGATGCACTTGTGAATTTAATTGGGGAAAACACGAGGCACAGTATTTTTGCATGTGTCTTCCGGAAAATATTCACTGACATCTTGGAACGTTTTAAAATTTTGCTTTGGGAGCTCTTGGCCTGATTTTCACGTGACACGACGGAGTTGAAATGTTTATTTATTTTCTTAATTTCCGCACTTCGAAGAAAAAGTTGAAAGTCCATTGCATTGTATTGTCAGACCTAGATAAGCCACTACAATTTGTTTGTGGCGGTTTAATGGGTTTGATGGTGCTGTATATCAAAAAGCCAAAATGATATCAAAATAACCATGGTATGCGTAAATTACGCATGGCTAATCTTCCCAAAATAAGAGAATTACAGTATGTCATCATTACGTTCATGTGTGTTTGTGTTATTTTCTACATCAGAAGCCTCTCCCAGAAACTTGAATCTTGTTGGCGAGCTATCGAAGGCAAAATCAAGTGGCGGGGTAACTTTTGAGTTCTCAATAATTTTTCTGGTTGGCATGTTAACGAAGTTTCCCACGCGTTTATCATTAGGAAAGATTAAAGAATAAATAAATTGGGGGTTGCCGAGGGTGGCGGCGTAGACGCAGATTTTGCGAGAATTCATTTGGGATGCACAGTACTTTTGCCACAAAAAAAAAACAAAAAAAAACAGTTTAGAGTTGAGATGGTTCGATGCATTGCAGATGCCGAGTGACTCGATGCTGCTGAGGTTTTTGCGAGCCCGGGATTTCCACTTGGAAAAGGCGAGGGAAATGTTGAGCCAGTCCTTGGTTTGGCGCAAACAGCACCAGGTTGACAAGATCCTGGGTGAATACAAGCTCCCGCAGGTGGTCAAGGACTATTTCCCTGGCGGATGGCACCATTTCGATCGAGGTCAGTCGAATTTATTTTTAGACTTTGAAATCCACCACATTTCCCGTCATGTCAAGAAGGAAATCCGCCCAGGTTCTCTCTTTTTCCGTTTCTGAAAGGAATTATATTTCCTTGAGCAAAAGTTATCTCTTCAACCTCGCTGGAATGTCGGGCAGATGTCACCTGAATCCAACTCCAAAAAAACCACCTTCTCCAAAAAAAAAAAAAAAAAGATTGACGCTGAAACTAAGCCGATGATGTCTTGAAATGAGGCGGTTGTCGCATGAGTTGACCGAAATTCGACTGCGAGAAACTATAAGAAGAACATTATGCTTGACTTCGTATCTGACGAAATGCACTGCAATAGACTATACCTGGTAGTTTATTGAGGAAAATATTCAGGTACAGTGTATGGCGCAGTACTTTACCAAGGGTCAGAACCTGAAAGAGACTTTTTGTCCTTGTTGGACCCATTTTGCATAATTGAACCGGCTTTTCGGTGAACCCCCGCGAGCCGGAAAATTGCTTTTCTCTGGTCTGGGTAGAGTTCCCGATGTTTACAGGTGTTCCTTTCGCGGATGCTCCGCTTCAATTCAATTCCGTTTTCTGAAAATTAAATTTTTTTTTTTCAGACGGAAGGCCTGTTTACCTCCTGCGACTTGGGCAAATGGACGTGAAAGGGCTCATGAAATCGATTGGAGAGGAAGGCTTGTTCAAACTGGTGAGCAAAAGCATAAATTTTCGGGGCCCGACGATAAACCTCCGCCTGTGAAGGAGTTATTGTTGGCTCTATTTTCACGTGTGCACGTGTATTCAAAGTACGGGAATGTGAATCGCGTATTGTGTCAGTTTTCTGACTTGTCCTGAATTTTTCGAGTCTGCAAGCAAAACATATTGGTGTATTGCGTGTTCGTAACTTATGCGGGGGTGTTTATTTATTTCAGACTCTGCATATTTGCGAAGAAGGAATACGTATGACCGAGGACAGAACGCGTCAAGTGGGAAGGCCGATAAGCACATGGACGTTGCTTGTGGATTTGGAAGGATTGAATATGCGGCACTTGTGGCGCCCTGGTGTGAAGGTGTGTCTCTAAAACGCACGATTATCCCACGTGCGAAAACAAATCTCGTCTGTGAACATTAACATGCTCTTCTTTTCGAAAAACCGCACGAGTCTTAGTTTTTGATAGTACTGTGATAAAAGCATTTCTGAATTCGCACGCAATTCAAGTTCGAACAAATCTGAGGATGTCTGTTAACCCTACGAGGTCTGAGGGCCCTCTTAAAATTATGGAAGTTTTAAGCGTGGCAATTTTTGCTGAAGTACCGTGTTTACTATGTACGTGGGTACTATGCACCTTTTTAAAATTGAGAGAGAAAATGAGGGTGCGCGTCGTAGGCGAGTATAAAATTTTCATATTTTCTTCAGAAGTTAGATGCGCGTCATGTTTGATTCTAATCGGAAATTCTTTTTACCAATTTTATCAGAAACATTGTTTATTGCAAATCATTGAAAATTACTTGAATACAAGTTCAATTCACGCCCAAATTCAAATACAGTTACTGCTATTCGTAATTTTTGAAATTATCGCAGTTTTTCAGGCACAAAAAATGAGTTGTCCGCGTTTTATGTATGGATTGGATTTTATCAAAATCGTAGGGTGGAAAGTCCCGTTGTGCGTCTTACTTGAATGCGTGTAGTACTCGAATAGATGCAATAAGTGTCAATTGGGTCAACGAGGAGTAACCCAAATTAGGGCAATTCAAGAGTATATTCAGAAAAGAACGGAGGCTTTTGAATCTTTGTATTGATCAAACATTGATGCTCGGGATTCTGACTGAGAACCTTTGGCACCCGAAAGACCTTGGTCTGTCTCTGTAACCTACTTCTGTCTCTTGAATTATTCGCCAGACGTTATTGAAGATCATCGAGGTGATGGAAGCGAATTACCCAGAGACGATGGGCCGGGTGCTGATTGTTCGGGCTCCGCGGGTATTCCCGATCCTCTGGACTCTTGTGGGCACATTCATCAATGACAATACTCGGTGCAAATTCATCTTCTACTCGGGCAACGACTACCAAGGCCCTGGAGGTCTTTCCGAATACATCGAGCCGCGTTCCATCCCCGACTTTCTCGGTGGCACTGCAAAGGTTATTTTTTCGGAATTCGACGAAATTCGAATTTTTTTAATTGAATGTCACACGCAAATCTTTATGGTTATATTTTTCCAGTTATTTTTGTGTCAATCGCATTTGGTTGCGCCTTATTGTCGTAACAAAAATTGCTTGATCAATTATGCGTTGAATGTAAGGTAAATCTGGTGATGCAGTAGTTCAGGGTTAGGTTTTGTCGGTTGTGGCTATGTTACGTTGACCAGGGTCAAGTTATGGGATAAGATTTAGTTCACGTTGATACGGTAAATGCTAGGTTATGTTCTTTTAGGTTAAGCCATGAGGCTATGTTGGGGATATGAATTATTTTGTAAAATTTATGATTAGATTATGTTGATTAATGCTTTTCGGGTTACGCCGCCACATCATATGAAGTATTTTGGTTTTGGTCAGATTATGCGTTGGATTATCTTTTCGACTCGAGTTAATTGACGTTAGATTGTTTGCTCAGGGTTGATGAGTTTTTCACAGAAAGAATTATGCAGTTCTGAACCTATCTAACGCCTTGAAAGGTAATGTCAGGCGTTAAATTGGAAAAAATCTAAGCTAATTAGTTCGATAAGTGCAGTATTTCAGTGTAATTTTCACTTTGATCCAAGCGTGAGGTAACGTTTCTTTTTATTTTTGGGAAAGCTTCTGCCCATGAATTAGTTCGAAATTTATGTTTGATGTACTGTAATATAATTATGCAAAATGTTGCATTTACAAATGGAAATACTTTTAACACGCTTGAGGTGCATTTTTCCATTCCTTGAATACGTTTTTTTTAATGTCGAAAAGGCCTACATTCAACATACTGGTATATTCGATTCGTGAAGTAAAATTCATGTTTTTATTTGAAAACCCGAGTGACTTGGATTTTTATGTGCTCTTCGATTTACTCTTGGCCCGGATCGATGTTCGTTTTTCTTTCATCTAGATAATATCATATTTGTTCGTACTGATCAACTTCCATCAAGAAACTGCTTCGGGATATGTGCGTTTTTAATTAACGAACTTGATTTCGTTGTTTCCAGACGCGGGTTGTGGATGGAGCCCTTGTCCCGAAGGCCTTGTACATGAGCGAGGAAGAGATGGAGAAAGATAGAGAGCATTTTCCTCTCTGCGAAGATTCGATCTATCACAGTGTGTCAATTGCCCGAGGCCAAGTCCACGAAGTCGTCATCAACAACGAAGACGTCGGCAGCGTCATTTGCTGGGACTTCGACGTCATGAAGCAAGCGGTTATCTTTTCGGTGCTTCGGACTCGACTCCCGTTGCCGCCGAAAAATGAACCGAGTATGTTCTGCGAAATTAGAGAATTGAGCGGGAATCGTTCGAAAGTTTTGTCAGGACTGGACTGTAAATACCTTGAAACTAAGTTTTTGGGGTAGGCAAGTTTCTGATGGATGATTCCCCTCGAAACTTCTGTGATCAATTGCGAGGCATCGAAAAGATACCCGTTCATTTCCTGAAGGTTTCGTTAAATTGAAACACTATATTGGGGAAACTTATTCATTCCCGATTGACGTTTTGACCGAAAATTTCCAAGATTGGAGCCCTTTTTTCATGGTACCTGGTTGTCAGGTCTGAAACTTCGTCTCAGGCGATTTCAAAATTTTGTAAAATATTTTAAAGCACAGTATTTTAACTGCGTGTGAGTTCGTAAACCATGCCGTATTTCCGCCCAGGGATGATTTGAATGCAACTTCCAAGTTGAAGCAAGAAGTTGCTTAAATTTCCGTACTTGAATTGCAAAGGTTTTCGTACCTAAGTTGATGGTGATTTTCAAGCGATTTCCTCAGTTGTGAATACTTCATTTAATTTTTTTTAATATCTTCTCCCCAGGAACATATTGCATTTGAAAAATTAAAGGGATTAAACATCACCCCCGCCCCCTATCATCGTTGAAGAAGATCTCACAGATGATTGAATTACCGGATAGCATTAAATGGTTGTTCACGTTCTAGGACACAGATCACACAGTTAGCGGTCAGTCAGCAGCCAAACTCATGAACCAATCCTCGTTTGAAACATTCAGGCGTAGGTTTCATAGTTTTTCCTCAAATGCATTGAAAATATAGAACTCCACGAATCTCTTGGTAAATTTTAACGGGAGTATCGATTTCTCTCCGAAAACTTCCCGAGTGGTCGCTGGAGAATCTTTAACGCATATACGGTTTCGAACGTTCCACAAATACAATTTAACAATGTCATTTTGAAGTTTCCTAAATTTGATCTGCCCTGTTATTTTTATTCTAGTTTGTGGGTCAATTAGGATATTACCGTATCGAGTCGATTTTTTAGATACGGTACCAAAAACAGAGATGCTTATTTTAACGAATGGCGTAAATACATTTGAGTAAATGAGTAAACACTATTGCCTGGCAGGAAGAGTACGTTTTGTCGCGTTCGTTTCAAAGTGTTTAGGCTTAATTCCCTACGTTTGATTGGCTTTTCCAGGCAAAGCGGTGCATAGCATCAACCCTCTGGCATCGGACAGCGACCATCGCACGGTATTTGAGAAAGGCTGGAAGGAAGGCACCGACTACTTCTTGGTGGAAGATGCCATCACTTGCCACGACGGCGAGAGCATCCAGGGTTCGCACGCCACGGAACACAAAGGCACTTACGTCTTGCAATGGAAGTGTGTGGACTCTCAGGCGAGCTCATTTGCCAAGAACGTCACGGAGCTGATTGATTCCATTACGATCACGCATCACAAAGCCAAAGTCATGTACTTCCACGAAGTACTGACTTCGCAGGATCTCAAGTGCGTATTTCTCGGTTTCTCATGGTGACATTTTCCCTGCGAGTGCAGGAGATTGCGTTGGAACAAATAATTAATCCCCAGTTGTACCTTATTGAAGCTGCCTTGCGAGTGCTTCATCAATCATGTGTCCGTCTGTTGATCCACATCTAGATTTGGATAGGAATGTTGAGTTATTTCGGATGAGAATGGCCGACTTAGTTAGAATCAGGTTATTTTGATTGGCTGAGATACGTGTGAATAATTTGATTTGCTAGGTTGTGCTGATCGAGTTTTCGATGAGGATATTTAGGTTTGGGCTTCAAAAGATGATGGTTGGGTGTCAGATTTGTTCTGTGAGATAATTGATAATTTTTTTTTCAAGTTTTACCTTGAATTAATAGTGTAAACCTACTCTTAGGCTAGTCGAGTTATGATTTATTCATTGGGTTGGACTTGAAAAGGTCGTCTAGAATAAGTTTGGTTCGTTTTGTCATTGCGTTTTGTCAAGTGTAAGTTTGTTGAGTACAGTATAAGGTTAGGATAACTTTTTTAAGTTCAAGAGTAGGTGGAGTTTGATAGATGTAAGCGTAGGGTGAGGTATCAGTTCGTTGGGTGTAAGAGTAGGGTAAGTTTGTTGGGTACCGTATATGATTACGCCAAGTATGTTAGGAACAATATAAGGTTAGGGTAAGCTTTTTAGGTACAGTACAAGGTTGAGGTAAGTTCGTCATGTATAAAGTTTGTGTACGTCTGTTGGGTATAAGGTCAGGGTAAGTTTGTCATGCATAAAGTTGTTGAATTAGTCATTGTTACAGTGGCAGTTAGTTTAAAAAGAGTGAATCAAAGCCGAGGGCTGCTTCCAAAAAGTACTGTACCCCAAGCACTATAGAGGATCGTGCTGTTATGTTTCACACCCAACTACTAATTTTTGACGATCTTTCAAATTTCAGTTTTAGTTGTGTTTTTGGTTTACAGTATTGTTTTGTGTTCCAGGGGATCAATGTCGAGCTTGATATCAGCGCAGAGCGCGAATTCTTCGAGCCATTCCCGCACTCATTCGTGCGTGAGCGGATCTACGCCTTCGAGATGACCGTCGTCCAAAGATTACCACGTCTCAGTCGGAAAGTGAATCGTTTTTCTCTCGCAACTCTTCGTCATTCCTGTATTTTCTCGGGTTTCCCCCTCACTTTCCGTGTAAATAAGTTTCCAGCACCAGCCGCATGGAGTGCGATTTTGGAAAGGATGATTTTAAGTAATTTTGGGAGTGTGGGAGTGGATTCCTTGAAATTCGAGAAAACGACGCGACAAAACTCCCACTTTTTGGGACAACGTTTTCTTCAAGTTGGGTCTTGTTGCTGATGTAATTTCGGAAGTACTGTACTAGCTCCGATTTGTCTCGAGATTACGTGCCGTGTCGATATAGAAGGCTAGTTTTGCTGCTGATACAAAACTTAGTGACAGTGCTGTAGTATCCAGCCGCATGTGATTTACGATATTGCAAAAATATTCTTGTCCTTCGGTCGTCTTCCCGGGTTGATTTTTGCAGCGATTTCGCGAACGGATTGCATTCGATTCGTAGAAAAATCGCGTTCATGTCATGTGTCTAGGTTTAGGATCCTATCTCGGCTTTTAGCAGTGACCTGATCGGAATTTTCCGCTAGTTTTCAGCGAAAAAAGAGTTTGCCAGAATTCAGCCACCTAACCTAGTAACTTCAATGTTCTTTAGAGCCTTCCTAAACAAAGTTTACATAACCAAATAGAAAGAAAGTTCTCAAATAAAAGCCCAAATTTTTAGTAGGGTAAGAACCTTGTGTAAAGTGGGGGTTTATCGAAGCCCTGGTGTACTCCGTACATGTGTATCTACACAAATGATACATGTCCACACTGGATAATTTGGACACATACCATACTTTGTACAGTTCTGTTACTTGAGCTGAATGATGAAGTTGAAATTCTGGACAGACCTCTTTCAAGATCCCTTTGTCTGAAATTTTTCATTTACATGTTGAACAATCCTGAAATGGCATCGATTTTGGGAGCAAAATAATGCATTATTTACTGGATAAGTATTTCTACTTCTTTTGGGAAAAAGGCGTAAACCACTTAAATTAATTAATGGCCTAGTACCGGGAATTTTACAAACTGAACATTAACACAAAGAAGCAGTTCATCCAAGAATTTACCAGCTCATTCTGAAAAATTAACCATTTTTCCCCAGCGCTACTTTTAGTGCACAAGTCCGTCGTGATATATGTGTAAATTTTGTAGGGTATATATGCGTAGGAAGGTCAATGCTGAAGCATCTCAAACAATTTCAGAATTTTGTAGCATCACTGTTATACAAGCCCATGTAGACAAACCAGGTGGATCAGTTTTGCAGATTTGGTCAACTTCTGCAGCCAAAATTAGTCAATCCTAGAATTCCGACTGAAGTTTATAGTTACTACTTAGAATTAATCCAAACGTGTTTCTCTACAGCACTTTATTCACACTAAACCAATTTACATTCAAATTCACATTTGCCTTCAAGGCGGAGACCAAAAATTGTTTACACGAGTTCACATATTTTCAAATCACTTCTTCGAACAGTCCACTTGCTTCAGATTTCCTCGTTTCCGCCGATTCATTTCTCCATTGGTTCGCCACTGGCAGCTTTCTCGCCTTCCTTTTCACTTGGGTGTCCATTCTGACCAGCTGCAGTCGTACTTCCCAATGCCGGAAACGGAGAACGCGAGATCGGAATTTCGCGTGCTCCGCCTTTCTCAATTGCCATTTGTTTCGGCGCAGTAACGCTAAGAACACCGTCTGACGACAGGGTAGATGTTACCTCCTCCGCCTTGACTCCTTCAGGGAGAAGGTATTTACGAACGAAGTGACGGGAGATGTAACCATGTTCATCTTCCTTTTCCTCATGGCGACCCTCGATCGTCACGTATTTCTCCACTGTTTTCACGTGAACCTCCTCCGGCTTAAACTGATGAACATCCAAAGTCACCTGCAAGAAACGTTTGATGTTACCGTCAGTAAATTATCAAAGAAATGAGTGAGAAATAGCATCACGAAATAATGCTCATGCGTTAGCGACATCTGTTTCAATTACCGGAAGTAAACGTGCTCGATGTAGTCAGATGTCGCCGCAGCATAAGTCTCATCAAAACGAGATAATACTGCAATTCAAAATTTCACATTTTACCTTGAACTGATCCTTGTCGTTCGTGACACGGGACAATCCAGATCTTCCACGGTCCATAGATGACCTCATGGGAGCCAATTGACCTTCCGGATGGCGATGATGGTGTCTACGAGGGCCAAAATACGGCATCATCATACCAGGATCAAAAAGATCATCGTCACGCAGTGGCATTCCGAAATACTGATCGAACAGAGAGTGGCTGCGAGACACGTCATCGTACCATCTCGGGAAAAACGGCACAAGTCCAAAGCTCGACATGATTTCCTGTAACGAACAATCAAAGAAGGTTGGTAACTTCTCGTCACACAGAAATCGCAGGCAATACTCACTTTTCTTAAAGGCTGTTGTGCTGCTAGCTGAAATCTTCAATCACGAGTTTGAAATGCAGAATCTTATTCGCTCGAAA